>CM047870.1:20846279-20871279 GCA_026212405.1 Petrea volubilis
AACCTTGGTCCCCAAGTCTTGCCTTCTACCCTCATTCTCCACTATAAATAGGACCTCCCACACACTTCCCCACCCCCAAAACGTCCACACACATGCACACATTATACTCTCTCTAGTTTCTTGCACAAACACACAAATCCCGCCTAAAAACACACCCCCACACTCACTCTACTCTCAACACCCAAAACACTTCCTATTTATAGCCTATCTTCCACCCACACATATATATATATAAACCCTTCTATTTTCATCCATATATACCTATTAGCCTTCCATATAGCCCTTTGCACACCCTCTTTTTCCTAAAAACATTTGAAGGTAGAATTATTACCTTTCTCATAAGTAGTTTAGGCAACATGATCTTAGTTTATTTTCAAAAGCAAGGCTTTAACTTGGGTTTACCCAAATAATGGTAAAATACCAAGTAATTGCCTATGTTCACATGTTTAAGATTCTATGCATGTTAATATCATGATAGTTGTTCTCATGTTGTTATGCTTTCATAAAGATATATGCATGAACATGATATGTTTATTTATGCTCTTTATAATCTATGTGTTATGAGAAAGTTATTTCTCAATTGTGTGTTGGGCCCAAATACTGCGGAATGGATGTGGCTGAGTTCCGCCGGGACATTCTATCGGAGATGCCGGTAATAAGTGTTCCAGCCCTCCATCTCCTAATCCCTCCTTATATGGACGGAGTGTTCCATGTGAGAGTGGGTCGTAGGAATTCGGCATATACCCGGGATATGACCACTGGTGTGACTCGGTTGGGATTGGTGGAATCGCGGAGTGACTCGGTTGGAATATTGATTGTTTGATCGTGGTGGGAGTTATAAGGTATTCCGTCACTGTATGTGACGAACAGGGAGTATTATGTGATTTTACATGTTTATGTGCAATTTTCACACACTTGCACCTTATGTGATTGTGTAATAGTTCTACTCAACATGTTTGTTGACTGTGTTTCACATATCTATTTTAGATCAACTTGAATCGGATCATCAGGAGAGCGGAACTGAGGAGTACTATGAAGCTTTTACTTAGACTTGATAAGGATTAATTATGATGTACCTTGAAAGCCGTCATATTTTGTATTTTGTATTTTGCACAAATTTTATGTGAAAGTTATTATTTATGTTTAATATAAATAAAAATAATAATAAAAAGGATTTTTTCCGGGTCGTGACAAGTGGTATCAGAGCAGGGTCTTGGGAGACCTGTGCTTTAGTAATTTACCGGACTAACCTTTGTGATTTTGGGTGTAGATGGCACCAAAGAGAGCACGGGATAACGTTGAATACCAAGAAGATCGATTTACCGCAGTTTTCGAAAAGATCACTACGATTCTTGAAAACCAAAATAATGGTAACCATAACAACAACCGACGGGAGGAGACGGTTAACGAGACTTTGGCTAACTTCTTAAAGTTAAGCCCTCCAACTTTCCACGGTGAGCCTGATGATGAAAAGGCAACAAATTGGTTAGAATCCATAGAAAAGATCTTCACGGTTTTGAATTGTGAAGCAGAACGGAAAGTGGTTTTGGCGACCTTTCGATTGGAAAATGATGCGCATCATTGGTGGCAAAGGATAGTGCGTAAGTGGGAGGCAACACAAACTCCACAAACTTGGGAAAACTTCGTTCAGGAATTCAACCTTCAATATGTTCCGCGCGTAATACAAGAGAAACGGGAGCGAGAATTTCTTAACCTCGAACAACGAAGTTTAAGTGTTTCTCAATACGAAGCCATGTTTACCAAATTAGCCCGATTTGCTTCCTACTTTATTGAGAATGAAAATCGAAAGATCTGGAAATTCGTCGGTGGATTACGCCTAGAAATACAAGATAGATTGGCCCCAGTCCATTTACCGACTTATATTGCAGCTGTAGAAACGGCGCTAAAGGTTGAGAGTACGATGGAACAATTGAGAACCAAGAGAGGACAATCTAGTCAAATTCCAAATATAGGCGAACAAATTGGAAAAGGACTAGGAATACCCAACAAGATGCCTAAATTTGGTGGGCCCGATAATAGAAGTAACTCAGGAGAATCCTCAACTCTAAAGAAAGCTTCTTGTACTTACTGTGGCAGGTCAAACCACACTGAGGACAAGTGTTGGCAAAAGGCCGGAAGGTGTATTCGATGTGGCAGTAATGGCCACTTTATCGCTAATTGCCCTCAGGCAGGGGTGGCTCAAGTTCCGAACATTGTTAGAACTTCCAAAGAAAGGGCGAGTCAAGGAGAAAAATCGAGAGTGCCCGGCAAGGTCTTTGCGACTAACCAAACTAAGTTAGTGAAAGGTACGTACCTCGTACATTAGCACTTAGCTAAAGTATTAGTTTGCCCTGGATCTACTCAATCATATATGCCTTAAGTTCCTTTCTAGATTAAAGATTCGACTTAGTAAATTATCCTGCGAACTAGAAGTATCCGCGCCACTCAGAACTAATATAGATTTTGGAATATAAGAAACGAACCCTAAGGAATAAGACCATTCCGTTGGTACCAGTCTTATGGAAATACCAGGAAATTGCAGAAACTATTAGGGAAAGTGTAGAAGGAATTTAGGAAAAATATCCGCAATTATTCGGATAATCGTAATAGGAATTTCGAGGACGAAATTTCTTTAAGGGGGGGAGGATGTAACGACCCGGTAATCCTTAATATTTAAATAATTGATTTAAAATATTGTGCTTCTTGGAAATGTTATTATTACTTGTTGTTTTCAAATTTTAGTCTGCTTTTGAGATTAATTTATAATTTGAACGGTAAAATACTAATTTTTCGAATTTCAATTACCAGTCTTGGAAAATTCATTTATTAAATACCTATGAGTTTTCAAAACAATATAAATAATTATTTTAGACTTTTATGCATGGAGAAGATGCAATTTTGAATAAATTACATGATTTTCCAAATTCTAGAGAAATTTGACATTCAAACACAATTTTCGAACTTTCTATGTCCTAAATTGCAATTTTTGAAAAGTTATATGTTAAATTTATAATTTCTGGGAAATATACATATAATTACAGATTTATAAACATTAAATTTCATAATTTTGGAATTTTTCTAAATTAATTATGAATTTTCGGATTTTATGCCCTAAAACCCTAATTTTATGCCCTAAAACCCTAAGTTTTGGTTTTTATAAAAATAATAAATACAAATTCGAATTTTTAATAAAATAAAGATATGATTTCAGATTTTATAAGATGAGGACAATCAAAATCAGATTTTATCAGATTTTATTTGATTTTATTTGATTTTGTGTTAATATTTTATTAAAATATCCTACACTAATATAAGATGAATTTCTTCTAGAAATTATACACTTGTGTGGTCTTCTATCATCTAGATTCATGAATCATGTGTTAGGGTTACACCAAGGCTAGCAATAGAGGAGGGAGGTGGAAGATTTATTTAATTTGGCATTTAATTTTAAGCCTAGTTGGGAGATTTGCATTAAATGGAAAGATTTGCATTAATTAAACCTTGGTCCCCAAGTCTTGCCTTCTACCCTCATTCTCCACTATAAATAGGACCTCCCACACACTTCCCCACCCCCAAAACGTCCACACACATGCACACATTATACTCTCTCTAGTTTCTTGCACAAACACACAAATCCCGCCTAAAAACACACCCCCACACTCACTCTACTCTCAACACCCAAAACACTTCCTATTTATAGCCTATCTTCCACCCACACATATATATATATAAACCCTTCTATTTTCATCCATATATACCTATTAGCCTTCCATATAGCCCTTTGCACACCCTCTTTTTCCTAAAAACATTTGAAGGTAGAATTATTACCTTTCTCATAAGTAGTTTAGGCAACATGATCTTAGTTTATTTTCAAAAGCAAGGCTTTAACTTGGGTTTACCCAAATAATGGTAAAATACCAAGTAATTGCCTATGTTCACATGTTTAAGATTCTATGCATGTTAATATCATGATAGTTGTTCTCATGTTGTTATGCTTTCATAAAGATATATGCATGAACATGATATGTTTATTTATGCTCTTTATAATCTATGTGTTATGAGAAAGTTATTTCTCAATTGTGTGTTGGGCCCAAATACTGCGGAATGGATGTGGCTGAGTTCCGCCGGGACATTCTATCGGAGATGCCGGTAATAAGTGTTCCAGCCCTCCATCTCCTAATCCCTCCTTATATGGACGGAGTGTTCCATGTGAGAGTGGGTCGTAGGAATTCGGCATATACCCGGGATATGACCACTGGTGTGACTCGGTTGGGATTGGTGGAATCGCGGAGTGACTCGGTTGGAATATTGATTGTTTGATCGTGGTGGGAGTTATAAGGTATTCCGTCACTGTATGTGACGAACAGGGAGTATTATGTGATTTTACATGTTTATGTGCAATTTTCACACACTTGCACCTTATGTGATTGTGTAATAGTTCTACTCAACATGTTTGTTGACTGTGTTTCACATATCTATTTTAGATCAACTTGAATCGGATCATCAGGAGAGCGGAACTGAGGAGTACTATGAAGCTTTTACTTAGACTTGATAAGGATTAATTATGATGTACCTTGAAAGCCGTCATATTTTGTATTTTGTATTTTGCACAAATTTTATGTGAAAGTTATTATTTATGTTTAATATAAATAAAAATAATAATAAAAAGGATTTTTTCCGGGTCGTGACAAGTGGTATCAGAGCAGGGTCTTGGGAGACCTG
The DNA here is from genome assembly GCA_026212405.1 of Petrea volubilis. Lineage (NCBI taxonomy): Eukaryota > Viridiplantae > Streptophyta > Magnoliopsida > Lamiales > Verbenaceae > Petrea > Petrea volubilis. The sequence continues at coordinate 20,851,002 of CM047870.1, forward strand.
TGCTTTAGTAATTTACCGGACTAACCTTTGTGATTTTGGGTGTAGATGGCACCAAAGAGAGCACGGGATAACGTTGAATACCAAGAAGATCGATTTACCGCAGTTTTCGAAAAGATCACTACGATTCTTGAAAACCAAAATAATGGTAACCATAACAACAACCGACGGGAGGAGACGGTTAACGAGACTTTGGCTAACTTCTTAAAGTTAAGCCCTCCAACTTTCCACGGTGAGCCTGATGATGAAAAGGCAACAAATTGGTTAGAATCCATAGAAAAGATCTTCACGGTTTTGAATTGTGAAGCAGAACGGAAAGTGGTTTTGGCGACCTTTCGATTGGAAAATGATGCGCATCATTGGTGGCAAAGGATAGTGCGTAAGTGGGAGGCAACACAAACTCCACAAACTTGGGAAAACTTCGTTCAGGAATTCAACCTTCAATATGTTCCGCGCGTAATACAAGAGAAACGGGAGCGAGAATTTCTTAACCTCGAACAACGAAGTTTAAGTGTTTCTCAATACGAAGCCATGTTTACCAAATTAGCCCGATTTGCTTCCTACTTTATTGAGAATGAAAATCGAAAGATCTGGAAATTCGTCGGTGGATTACGCCTAGAAATACAAGATAGATTGGCCCCAGTCCATTTACCGACTTATATTGCAGCTGTAGAAACGGCGCTAAAGGTTGAGAGTACGATGGAACAATTGAGAACCAAGAGAGGACAATCTAGTCAAATTCCAAATATAGGCGAACAAATTGGAAAAGGACTAGGAATACCCAACAAGATGCCTAAATTTGGTGGGCCCGATAATAGAAGTAACTCAGGAGAATCCTCAACTCTAAAGAAAGCTTCTTGTACTTACTGTGGCAGGTCAAACCACACTGAGGACAAGTGTTGGCAAAAGGCCGGAAGGTGTATTCGATGTGGCAGTAATGGCCACTTTATCGCTAATTGCCCTCAGGCAGGGGTGGCTCAAGTTCCGAACATTGTTAGAACTTCCAAAGAAAGGGCGAGTCAAGGAGAAAAATCGAGAGTGCCCGGCAAGGTCTTTGCGACTAACCAAACTAAGTTAGTGAAAGGTACGTACCTCGTACATTAGCACTTAGCTAAAGTATTAGTTTGCCCTGGATCTACTCAATCATATATGCCTTAAGTTCCTTTCTAGATTAAAGATTCGACTTAGTAAATTATCCTGCGAACTAGAAGTATCCGCGCCACTCAGAACTAATATAGATTTTGGAATATAAGAAACGAACCCTAAGGAATAAGACCATTCCGTTGGTACCAGTCTTATGGAAATACCAGGAAATTGCAGAAACTATTAGGGAAAGTGTAGAAGGAATTTAGGAAAAATATCCGCAATTATTCGGATAATCGTAATAGGAATTTCGAGGACGAAATTTCTTTAAGGGGGGGAGGATGTAACGACCCGGTAATCCTTAATATTTAAATAATTGATTTAAAATATTGTGCTTCTTGGAAATGTTATTATTACTTGTTGTTTTCAAATTTTAGTCTGCTTTTGAGATTAATTTATAATTTGAACGGTAAAATACTAATTTTTCGAATTTCAATTACCAGTCTTGGAAAATTCATTTATTAAATACCTATGAGTTTTCAAAACAATATAAATAATTATTTTAGACTTTTATGCATGGAGAAGATGCAATTTTGAATAAATTACATGATTTTCCAAATTCTAGAGAAATTTGACATTCAAACACAATTTTCGAACTTTCTATGTCCTAAATTGCAATTTTTGAAAAGTTATATGTTAAATTTATAATTTCTGGGAAATATACATATAATTACAGATTTATAAACATTAAATTTCATAATTTTGGAATTTTTCTAAATTAATTATGAATTTTCGGATTTTATGCCCTAAAACCCTAATTTTATGCCCTAAAACCCTAAGTTTTCGGTTTTTATAAAAATAATAAATACAAATTCGAATTTTTAATAAAATAAAGATATGATTTCAGATTTTATAAGATGAGGACAATCAAAATCAGATTTTATTCAGATTTTATTTGATTTTATTTGATTTTGTGTTAATATTTTATTAAAATATCCTACACTAATATAAGATGAATTTCTTCTAGAAATTATACACTTGTGTGGTCTTCTATCATCTAGATTCATGACTCATGTGATTAGGGTTACACCAAGGCTAGCAATAGAGGAGGGAGGTGGAAGATTTCATTTAATTTGGCATTTAATTTTAAGCCTAGTTGGGAGATTTGCATTAAATGGAAAGATTTGCATTAATTAAACCTTGGTCCCCAAGTCTTGCCTTCTACCCTCATTCTCCACTATAAATAGGACCTCCCACACACTTCCCCACCCCCAAAACGTCCACACACATGCACACATTATACTCTCTCTAGTTTCTTGCACAAACACACAAATCCCGCCTAAAAACACACCCCCACACTCACTCTACTCTCAACACCCAAAACACTTCCTATTTATAGCCTATCTTCCACCCACACATATATATATATAAACCCTTCTATTTTCATCCATATATACCTATTAGCCTTCCATATAGCCCTTTGCACACCCTCTTTTTCCTAAAAACATTTGAAGGTAGAATTATTACCTTTCTCATAAGTAGTTTAGGCAACATGATCTTAGTTTATTTTCAAAAGCAAGGCTTTAACTTGGGTTTACCCAAATAATGGTAAAATACCAAGTAATTGCCTATGTTCACATGTTTAAGATTCTATGCATGTTAATATCATGATAGTTGTTCTCATGTTGTTATGCTTTCATAAAGATATATGCATGAACATGATATGTTTATTTATGCTCTTTATAATCTATGTGTTATGAGAAAGTTATTTCTCAATTGTGTGTTGGGCCCAAATACTGCGGAATGGATGTGGCTGAGTTCCGCCGGGACATTCTATCGGAGATGCCGGTAATAAGTGTTCCAGCCCTCCATCTCCTAATCCCTCCTTATATGGACGGAGTGTTCCATGTGAGAGTGGGTCGTAGGAATTCGGCATATACCCGGGATATGACCACTGGTGTGACTCGGTTGGGATTGGTGGAATCGCGGAGTGACTCGGTTGGAATATTGATTGTTTGATCGTGGTGGGAGTTATAAGGTATTCCGTCACTGTATGTGACGAACAGGGAGTATTATGTGATTTTACATGTTTATGTGCAATTTTCACACACTTGCACCTTATGTGATTGTGTAATAGTTCTACTCAACATGTTTGTTGACTGTGTTTCACATATCTATTTTAGATCAACTTGAATCGGATCATCAGGAGAGCGGAACTGAGGAGTACTATGAAGCTTTTACTTAGACTTGATAAGGATTAATTATGATGTACCTTGAAAGCCGTCATATTTTGTATTTTGTATTTTGCACAAATTTTATGTGAAAGTTATTATTTATGTTTAATATAAATAAAAATAATAATAAAAAGGATTTTTTCCGGGTCGTGACATACACTGTGTCTTGATTCTTTCTACCTATTTACTAGACTACGAATCTGTACTTTTCTAGCGACTATGGGGGTGCTCATAGTTCGCATTTGTTCCATGGAAAGATCTCATGGAACAATCGGGTGGGGAAGTCCCCCAATCATCTCTTTTTGTGTGTTCTGTCTAATGTGGCTACCCAAGTCTGCGAGGAATAAAGAAGGGTCTTATTTTTGTCTTGCCTATGGAGTGATAAAGCGGTGATACCTACCTTAAACTATTGTTTGAGATTGTTCCTGAATTGCTATTGCTTGTCCTGCTATTATTATTTGTTGTATTCGCTCCTTAGATCATTTTGATAACCAACCATCACCATAGTCTTAGCATTCACTTAATTTTGTGTATCCTTATGCTCTGCTATCATCCTATTTACTGTACATCATTTGATCGAACCATGTTCTTTGTCTTTGCTTGTACTAATCGACCGAAATCAACCTTTATATTCGTTTTCAAAAGAATTGGTCATAAACACCTGAGATTCACATTTGATGTAGCTTTTGATATATATATATATATATATATATATAAATTCATGTATAGCTGCTTATTTGATATTAGTTTGTTGTCTGTTATAATTCATGTGCCTTCATAGATTTACTTGGACTCACACTCTTGCTTTATTTTTCTTGTTTTTGCTCCTTAGAGTTAGAGAGAGCTTTTGGACTGCTGAGGAGAGGCAAGGTTCACGTGAGAGTATCCAAAGGTGATTAGAAGACACTGATGTGTATTTCTGTAGTTATGATTATGTGGGTAAAGACCTTTGAGCTGCGTCCTAGATTAACCATATTGAAGGAAAGTACATACCATGCTCATGAATGTGGCTCGTGGCTATGTTTTTACTTTTATAAGTTCGTATTTATAATCATGTATCATCTGAGGGGCTGGTATATGTATTTGGGATATCTCAAGTATATATGTGCATTATAGTGTTGTATGTCTAAGTACATGATTGAATGGCTCTAATTTTGTGATTGAGTTTTCTTCCAAACGATCATGTCTATATGTTGGTTTAGTGACTAGCTCGGGGTCAACTACTCTCGATCGAGGCATTATATCCACTCGATGTCAAACAATGCCTAACATCACTGATAATATTTCTGAATGGATAACAATCATCTTCATCCCTTTTCAGCTTTACTTGAAGAATGATATAGCCACCCTCTAGAAAGAATTCAGTCTAGCCCCTCCCCCTCGCGTAGGTCACCGTATCATAAGTTGCAATCATCGCTGTTATTTCTAGCTCTGTCAATCCTCGTCTACGATCACACATCCAACCCAAAAAGTGCTCTTCACTATGTTGCACCACCATACAATTGCTTAGTTCACCACTTCCCGAGAATATTGCAACGTCAAAGTTAATCTTGAGAAACTCGGAGGTGGAGGGACCTAAGATCTCGCACTCTACATAGGTCTTTTCAGGGGGGCCCTATGCAGTGAGGATGTATACAGCTCATAATAACTCGTGCTTCTCAAGTGGGAATGATTGTACCAAAACTTATTTCAATGTCACTGCACAACCCAAGCGACCATGATCAACTACTCATCCCCCTCTTATCCAGATCCTTCATACCATTAGAGAGCCACCTTTTACAAGGTCCACCCTAATTTTATATGTACCTCAAAGGCATAGACGATAGAGCCCAAACTTGCCTAGTGAATGGGCAGGTGAAGAGGGCATGTTCTGCATTCTCCTGGTCTGTCCATATCATAAGCATGACAATAATGTTCCCAGATATCATCACCAAAGATTGCACGTAGTCGGCAGCACATCCTTGCAGGCCATCCATATAGACAGCCATATCTTTGGCAGAGATGGAAGGTGCCAAATACTGCTTAATCAAAAGATGCCCCTATTCTGGTCAGTGGAGGTCGACGGAAATTCAAACTCTTCTTGGGCTAAATGATAAGCACTTCTGACCCAAAAGCAACCATCCCTAGAGTAATGCTAAATCAGCCTATCTACATAAGACCCATGCCCTAAAGGGATCCCCGACACCTTATCCGCATCCTCATCCCAAAACACCATCATAACCATATTCTCATCCCAAACCATAGCTGAACTATTCATTAGCTCCTTTAGGTGAATAAAGTAACTATTATGAGGGTGTGGCGTGAGCGGTTTAAAAGTGTGAGGCGGCCCTAGCCATAGGTCTTCCTAAATACAAATCGCATTCCCACCGTCCATCGATAGCCCTCCCTAATCAAATGCCTCGTATCCCAAATATTATGCCATGTGGATGATGATCAAAAGGCCAATCTAGTGGAAAAGAAATCACCATTTGGAAAATAACAATTCCATAAAACTTTCACCAACAAAGAGTCGGACTTAAATACCAAACCCCATGCTTACTTCATGATTAGCGTCTGGTTAAAATCCCTAAGATTATGAAAACCCAAACCCCTATCACGCTTACTCCTACACGGCTTATTACATACCATCCAGTGGAGCTAATCCTTGCGCCAATTGCTCCACCAAAATTGAAGAATCACCCTCTTCAATTCCTGAATAATGCTATCTAAAAGACAAAAATATCCCATTGCGTAGGTAGGGATAGCCTGTAGGACCATCTTGATGAAAATCTCCTTGCCCGCCCTTGATGACTTCTTGTTCACCCATCCGCTAACCCACTGCCAAATACGGTCTCTGATCAAGGCAAATACTGATCCTTAAGTAAAGATCATGATTCAAAATCTCCTTAACCACTAGAATTCCCCTTTTGCCAAATATTAGGACTGAACACAACAAATGATTTGCTCTGATTAATTTCGTGGCCTGAGTCACATAATTCTCTGAAACAGCTTTAGTACATCTCACCCTCTCCATCTTCACTTGACAACAAATAAAGGTGTCGCCAGCAACGAGTGGGTGTGAGATACTCAGCCCCCTTCTGCACATAGAAATGTCTCTAATATTATTGTTCACGTCCTCCCTTCTAATCAAACAACTGAACAACTCTGCACAGAACAAAAACAAATAGGGTGACACGAGATTAGGATCGCCTTGGCAAATCACCCTACGTTGGACCATAGAGCCAAACTAAGAACCATGTAGACTAAAAGAAAAGGATAGGGTGGTAACACTAGTCATAATGAGATGCACAGAGGGAAAGGAAAAACCTAGAGTATTTACTAATTTTCCAACTACTTTATAAATATCTTAAATTAATTAAACTAAATTAATTAAAATCAAGTTTAACTTCCAATGGAACAAACACAATAAGTCCTAGCTATGGTTTAAATTCGATGTTTCACATAGTTGAGACTTCCATGACCATATCTAATAATGGTCCGTAAATCAAGATTTAGTTCGGACAAATTTAAGTATGAGTTTCAATTATAACAATTAGGTCAAGACAAACTTCTAAGTCTTCCTTTGTTGAGAAAATTGAAATAAAATAATTCAAAATTAATAAATACAATAGAAAATAAAAGGAATCTAACTCTTATGAGTATGTACAGGTCATTCAAAATTTTAAATCTTTCCATATTATAAAAACTAATAAATTATTAGTTAGCACATTCCTTACATAATTATAGAAACCATAAAAATAATCGCCACAAATATGGCGACAATTAATTAACTAAGGTAAGATGCACGCGTATTGTAAGGACCTGATTCTTCTCAAAACATTCTAGTATATATGCTTAAATGTATGCTTAAATGAATGCAATTTACATGTTTATTTGCATCATTTATGAAATAATAGCGTTTTGTAAAATGTGCTCGTTTTATTTACAACATGCATCGATATATGGTTATTTTCTTGTCGTTGGTTAACCATCATTCCATGCATAAAAATTTAAGAAAAAAATAAGTACGTATATATATATATCTATACACGGTTATATATATATATATACATTAGATTAGAAATTTTTCCTAAAATTCTTATAAATGTCATTTTCACCCAAAATGTGTCACTTTCATAAAATAATCTTGAGAATAATTATTTAAATTTCTAGACATAAGACAATATATACATATGTGTGTATATATATATAATTATATTCATACATATATATATATATATATATATATATTGGGAAAACCCTAAAGAATGCATTTTCCTCCCCTGGAGATTATTTCTTTGATATTTTAAACGAAACAATCCAAGATACGTGAAACAACTTACAATTTCAGAAAATAAGGGGGAGGGACAATTTTGAGGCATGTAGGGATACATAAATTCAATACTTCATAGATATTAATCCTTAGGACTCCATCTTACACCAATCACTATCCATGTACACTTGTATAGCCACTTGTAAATACTTCTCTAGAATTATACCTACATGTATGGTCAACGATTACTTAGACTACCACTAAGCACACATAGACCACCACTAAGCACCCTTAGACCTATTAGTTGGATATTGAGTTGGAAAGAGAGCATGATTAGATTAAGACTTAACTCTATTTTAACCCTATTTCTTCTAACACTAGTTATAAGTAGTTAAATGTGCAAGAAAATACAAAACACCACACACACACACACAAACAGCCGGTCACACACACACCCTCATATCTCCTTCTTGTTTCTTCATTTCACTCCCAATTTCACCTTTTCTCCTTCTTGTACCCCTTGGTTTCAAAACCTAGAAAGAAAAGAAGAAAACCCTTTAGAGAAGGTAGTGATTTCTCTTAAGACATAAGCTAGTTTTCTTATGGCATTAGCATATTATTTCCCTATTAGGACATGGGATGTAACCACAAGTTGGTTACTATCTTGGTCCTAAGAGATTTCATGATATTTTAGCTAAATGCATGATATGTGTTCATGAATGATTATGCTGGAAATTTGAGCATTTTGCTGGATTTATGTGCTGGAAAATTAGGGTTTATGCTTATCTAGGGTTTATCTATGTGTTTAGGGTTTTATTATGTGTTAAAAGTTGAAAATTCAATGTTTAAAGATGAAATTTATAGATGGTTTCAAAGCTGGAAATTCTACTTTCAAAACTGGAATTACTTTCCCGCAGTTGAAAATCTTGTTTTTCAAGGCTGGAATTTCAAATTTTACAAACTGAAAATCTATTTTTGAAAGGTTGAAAATTCCAGTGTGTAATTTTAGTATGTTTTAAGCTAAAATTCAAGTATTCCGCAAACCGAAAATTCTATCACAATCTGAAACGTGTAAGCTGGAAATTGTGTTCTATGCTAAAATTTTGCACAACATGCTGAAAACCAGTGTGTATTGTGCTGGAAATTGTGTGTATATGGGCCCAAAACGTGATAGGGGTGGATGGGGCTGAGTTCGGCCAGACGACAATGGGCTTGTCGGTATGTTCTCGCCATCCATCGTTGCCTAATCCCACCTTGCATGGGCGGAGTGTTCCATGTACTGAAGTGGGTTGTAGGAAATTTAGCATATGTCCGGGATATGACCATTGGAGTGTTTGGTTGGGTGGGAGTATTGGTTGGAATTGAATTACGGCACAGCGAGATAAGATAGCCACCCGTCGAGCTGGAAAACAGTAGAAAATATAGCAGTTTATGATTCTTATGAACTAAAATTCATATGGTTTATGTTAATACAAATATGTGAAAATATGCACGTTCAAGTCACACACACACGCACCTTATGTGTTAAGTGAAATTGCTACTCAACGTGATTGTTGACATTGTTAATATTTAATGTTTTAACCGGACATGAGAACGAAGGTATCAACGAGGAGGATAGCGAGGGACTATTTGAAACTTTTGGCTAGAAGAAGTCATAGACGAGTCTTTATAGTTGTATCATGTATTTAGAACTCTTATTATGTACTTGGTGTTTTGCTATGTAATAAAAGACTTTTAGAAAAAAATTTAGCTTTCTATAATAAAAGTATTTGTAGCATATTCCCATAATTAGCCAATAGTTTCGGGTCATCACACGTATATCATGAAAAACTCCTACTCGCAATCTTTCACAAAGCTCAGGGTCAATTCATTTGACCACAAAGGTCTTTTTTGCATTCCCTCACCAGCTCTAAAGAGTGGGCCTTGATAGAAAAATATCTAACTAAGATGAAAATTTCTAAACTAAATTTTTATTAAAGTAATTATATTGTTCTTTGAAGTCTCCTAAGCATCAAATAATCCCACCAAAAAATTTTTTTTTGGTACATGTGGACCTATTCTAAGAACTCCTAAATATATAGGAAATAATAGGTAGAGAAGGAGACTTTTTCACATGTTGAATCAATCAAAATAATATTAAAATTGGATTTCTCTAACAAAAAAATCCACCCAAACAACCGCTAAAACTATTCTAATCCCATTAGAACACTCTAGATGATCAGGAGCTGACATGTGCTCCACAAAGCTTGTGGATCGGCTCTAGCAACCACCAACATATCACAATGAGCTAAGTATCAGGCGCATGCGATACACACACCACATGTGACACCCCGATCGCTAGGATCATCCTATACGAGTAGGGTTCACTTAACGGTCTTGATGAGTACCTATTTTCCAATCGGTACCCAACACTTGCAACTTATTTGACACTGCCCATCAATCGTTGTATCATACAATAGAATCGAGATAGAAATAAAATGTCATTAACTTACATAGAACTGTAGGGTAACAAACTATCCCAAGTACAATATTTCAAGTAATGGTCTTCCATTTCTTATTAAACAAGCCAATCTTCTATACATGATAAAGGACTATGTACTAATGCACTAATCGTTTTAATCGAGTCCCCTCAACCCATTCCCTGAATCTGAGGTAATGAAAAGAAAGAACTTAGGGTGGTAAGTCCAAATGACTTAGTGAGGCTGGCATAAATATGTATAGAATTTTAATAAAAACAACACTCATAAAATATTAAAATATGATACAGTGTGGAACATGTATTTCAACAACACAATATTGAGAATGAACAATACCAATAGTGAGCCATGAACAGTGTCTCAAACCTTATGACTACTCAAAACAAATAAAACATAATAGAACCCCTTATGACCCCCTTTGTGTCGAGGAGCGACCTTGACTACTATAAACGATAAATAGTAGTTGTACCACATTTTCGTGCAATATACCGAGCTAATCCCTACTACAATCAACCTCTGATTGTATGTAGGAATCCGGTCCTGTAGTATGGTATCATATAAGAAGAACTCTACGGCCAATCTGTTCTGCCCGATATATCCCTCTTATATGTACCGAGCCTTGACTCTCCCAAGGACTTCTCCAAGGGTGTCAATCGTTCAATAAATAATACATTATGGCTCACAACTTTTCAATAAAGTAATAACTTATTTTAACACCAGGTATATATAAAAAAACATAATTAAAATAAGACATCCCAATGGTGTCAATAAATCATTTTGGAACAGATGTAGCTGACATTTTATAAATGCAATATTTTTTGAAAATAATTTGACTTATAATTTGAAGAAATATTTCATTGAAAAATACAAAGTAAAATATAAATCCAAAAAAATCGGATAGCATAAATTAGACAGGGTAGGCCATACGAAGATATCTCCTACATATAGTTTAATACCCAGCAAAAAAGGTAAAAGACACTCACCTTAGTGGTTTACATTTCACCAATGTGTAGGAATCATGCTAGCTATGTTTTCTCGGTATTTACCTAAAATTCATATTAGTAGGTAAGATTAGAACACGATATTGCAATTACTTACAATTAGTAGTCACTTTTAGGGAGTAATACAACTAACTCAGACGTATAATAGTTGCATATATATAACCTTATAACTAGTGGTGACAAGTGATCTTAACTTGTGCCTAGTATCTACTTTAGGAGCAATACTTTGCATAAAGGCACAAATAAACAATATTTACACATATGCATGTATTCTTAACTTTCAAAATAACTTTAACTACACATATACATATAGTTCATAAGAGCAAGCTTAATCTTTAAATATGTAGGCATGTGCATAAGCATACGGACAATCCTTATGTTACTATATTTATGCATAGGCAAATATATATATATATATATGTAATTTCATGAGATAACTTCAAATATATACACATGACTTAACTACTTTCATGAGTAACTTACAAATATTCTCTTATATGCATATATATATATATATGCATATAAGAGAATATTTGTAATCTTTCAAATATGCAAGTGTATGCATAAACATATTAGCAATCCTTATGTTACTATACTTAATCATGTAGACAAAACATAGATATAGGCATGTTCATAAGATAACTAATGCTTAGACATGTATACATATAAGCATAAATTAGCTACTTAAAGTAAAAAGAACTTGAATTTAAAACACATAAGAAAGTCTAGGATTTAGACATACCTTCTAATTGTGAAAGAAACTTTAGGATTTCTTCTATGTATATGAGTGTGTGAGTGTGTTTTCTGATTTCCAAATGTGGGGGAGACCCCCTATTTATAGATGTTTGTTCATGACACATTCATTATTTTATTATTAAATCTCAAGGCATTCTTGTGGTAAATTTTTAGGGTATCCAAGTATATGAATCAAGATGAGATAAGGGTTTAGGTGTCCCTAACCTTATCTCTTTCATATCTAATTGTTCATTTTTGGCCAAATCATGACCATTGATCTTTGCTTAGTGACTAAGGACAAATTTATAGCCTTTGGATTGAGACAAGGCCTTGTATAGATTGCACACAAGTATCCTAGGATTTATGAAGATAAGAACAAGTATCCCTACATGTGTCTTCTACACATTGGAGATCATCTTATCTTAAATTTCATAAAAACAAGTGTCTTGGTAGGTGTCTTGATCATAACATATGCAAAATAACATGTGCCCTAATTTTCTTCTAGCATATGATATAGACAAATGTGCTAACACATTTAAGAAATAAAATAAAATAAAATAAGCCTTTTTTATTTATAATTTTTGAAAATACATGCATATATGCTATATATTTCTTGATTTTATATATACTATATGTAAAATTTCAATTTTTATGCATACAAATATATGTATGGGTTTCTACTCATATACTAGAAAATTCTAATTTTTCATCATGGGAACTGGTTTTTAGTTTATATTATTGTACATATTTCATGTATATAAATATTGGGATGTTACACCACACCAAATGCAATTTTCAGTAGCTAGCTTGTCTGTCTAGTCAACTAATACCACTGTTCAAAAAATCAAACTGGACAACGAACGAATGGCTTTACTAGTTATTCATTCAATCGGTCCTGCCAATGTTTCGATCCATATGACATACTAATAAATAATAAATACATTTAATTGATATAATATTATAAATATTAATAAAAATAAAAATATTATAATTAATATAATGAAAAAACTAATCAATAGATGTAAAAAACTATCTCACACGCACACACACAACAATGTTATTAACAAACACACACACACACACACGCACACACACACACATATATATATATATATGTATATATGAACACACTATTACACACAAGTGAGCAAGATAAATATAAATATAGGGCAAATTGCATAAAACCCCCTCATGGTTTGGTAAAGTTGCGCTAAATCCCCTTGTATTTTAAAAATAGGCGAAATACCCCGTGGGGTTATAAAAACACTACACACGTGCCCCAGAAGAGAAAACGCCATTAAATCAAGCTTAATGACGTTAGGTTTGTATTAAAAAGACCGTTATACCCTTTTATTTTGAGCCATTGGATCTTGATTTAGAAAAATTAACAGTTGAGATTGATTCTTATTATAAAATTAAATAAAAATAATAAATATAAATATAGAAATATAGAAATATATAATTATGTATAAATTTAATTAAATTATAATAATTAAAAATACACACTGACATCAAACACACACACTCACACATACTTTGCACACACACTAACATCAAACACACATAAACTAACACACACTTTGCACACACACTAACATCAAACACACACACCAGCACACACTTTGCACACAACATCAAACACACACACGTACACACACTCTTTGCGCACACTAACATCAAACACACACACACACACTCTCTTTGCGCACACTAACACACACCAAGTCACACACACACACACTCTCTTTGCGCACACTAACACACACACACTCTGCGCACACACTAACTCATACTAAGTCACACACACACACACACACATCCATGCACACACGCAAACACACATAGAGCACGCACGCACACACACACACTTTGCACACACAGTCACACATACACACACACTCTGCACACGCAGTCACACACACACGGCCCGCACACACACACTCTGTACACACACACTTTGCACACACAGTCACATGAACTCTGCACACACACACACACGAACACGAACACAGTCACGCACACACACACACACACACACCGTCATTCTCCTTCATTCCCGATGCCACCAAGCTCGACGGAGGGAGATCTCTTTCTTCCCTAATGCCATAGCAAACTAGGGTTTTTGTATGATTTTTTTCAAATTAAATGAAAATGGTTTGAGATTTGGTGAAATTGATGGAGGGATTTTGTTTAGCTTGAAAAGATGCATATACCAGCGTTTTAGGCTATTACTCCAGTGGCAGCTCCGGCGGCAGCTCCGACGATGGTGGTAGTGGAAGAAAAAGGTTGAAGATGGTGAAAAAATTAAAATTTAATAAGTAAAAGGACTTATTTGTACAAAAGGACTTATTTGTAATATTTGCTATGTTAATTTAAATTTATAAAAAAAAATAGGTATAATAGTGAATATGTTTGTGTTTAAGGGTATTTCGGTCATTTTATCACTTTTAAAAGTCAAAATGAAGCTAAATTACATGTCCAGCCGCACCTAAATCTCATGCACATCACTCTCCGTTATCTTGGAAAATTGTGCAATGTTTTTGTAACCTCAAGGGGTATTTCGCCTATTTTTAAAACACAGAGGGTTTGGTTCAACTTCGCTAAGCCACGAGGGGGGTTTTATGGAATTTGCCCATAAATATATCATATATACCCATTGAAATGTATCTATAATACACACTATCATTGCCGCGCACACACACAAAGTTAACATATCTAAAGTCTTTTCCTTCATTTTCTGTTGGTTCTGTATCAATTTTCTTTTTCCGTAGTTTTCGGATCTCATCATCTTCCAAATTTGCTTCCAAGCCCGTACTTAATAGGATTCAATCTCTTTTTTCAAGCAATTACAACATATATATATATATATATATATATATATCTTTTTATTAGGCTTCAATGATAGGAAAGAAACAACTAATCTTGGGAATGACTGATGAACCACTGAACCGATTCATAAACCACTATTGGTTTAACCGATTTTCACCGATCCAATTAAGAGGTAATTTTGAGGGGTCTATCGGATTGGATCAAGCATGTTCATTGGTTGAACCAGTCGGATTGGCCAGCCCGGTCCAATTTTCAAAACAATGACTAATATACATTTACACATTACTTTGTTGGTGACATGTGGTGCCACATGCTGCTCACCACATCATTCCCTGCTACAGCGTGATCATTTAAAAGAAGAGGAAGAAGTTATCTTCCACCTCGGTTAAAGTCATCAATTTCATATATAGTTAATTTTTTTCAAGTGAGTTACAACTAAAGTGCTACGAAGTGACCTTGGGAAAAAGTTAATTTTTGCTTCAAACTTGCCAAATCTAATTATCATATCTTGATAATATTTGATTGTGTTTAATAAAATTCAAGTTTAACGAACAACTATTGTTTCACTCTAAATTTGGTTAAATTATTTGCGAATTCTCAATATAACTAGTAACTACATTTATCTCCTCTATTATATATACATGAAAAATAAATTAAATTACTATCAATTTTATTTCCATATCGTATCCTAATTTTTTCAATTTCCCTTGGTTCACACATTTTCCATATGAAAATCTCATTTTCATATAATTGCGGTGATGCTCACTCCAAATACGTTAGTCAAAAGTTTAGAATTAATTTATGGTATATCTACCATTTTCTTTAGTACATTTTGTTAGACTTAGAGAGGGTGAATAATCTTTAAATAAATATTGCAATAACATGCTTCAATGGTTTGGAAAAAATGACAACAAAATTGTAAGTACCAAACAACTAAACAATTGACTTACAGTGGTTGGGCTGAATTTTAATCCACTACCTATATTTTTTTAACTTAGAATTTTGAACCTGCAAACAATTATTAAGATTAGAACTGAAATAATGTGGCAAAAGCTAATAACAAATGAACATACAGTTGGGAAAAAATGTTTCTTTCAAACCAAGACAAATAAACAATAATAAAAATCAAAAGAATTATCATGCTTATACTGAAATTGGGGTTGGACCATTAATACTGCCAAACTCTTTGGTAAACAGCACAAACCCTAGAACAAATTTTCACTCAATTCTCACCAACATTTTCTATAGAAAATATGACCCACATTTTCTATAAAATACACAATGAACGAAAGTTAAAGTTTTAACACATATTGCTTGATACTCAAATTCATTGCCTTCATCTTACTTCTTCGTCCTATTTTAAAGGGTTTAGTGCTTCTTCTAATTTAGTCAAGAGTTTGACTTTCCTTCATGAGCCAAGATTGTGATCTCCCATAAAAGGTAAGAATTCGTTTGCAGGGATCTTGATTTGTTGTAGAATGAAAACTAGGAAAGAGTTCGTTGTCACAAATTGCAAGGAATTCACCTGATAAAATTCATGGAAATTAGGAGATCCACAATCTTTTTTGGACATCATCAAAATTATGGCAACATATTTAATGTCGCCACCCAACATACAAAGTATATTGGCCACTTGAGACCTTACTCCTAATTACATTTTTAAGTGACTAACTTTAAATGCATGACGTCATAGTATTCTCATGCTTTTAGAGTCACTACTTATAAATTATTAGAAAGTGGTTTAAAATGAATAATTTACGTGGTTTGATTCGGTGATTTGATGTCATTGGCAACAACAACGTGTAATAATCATAATCTCCATTCTCATGATTAAGGACATATCATCATCTATAGCATATTATATTTTAGTAGGTAAGAAAAAGTATTCTTATCACCAACTATGAACTCAAGACAACAACATATAATTTTAGTAATTTAAGCTCTTTAATGAACTAATTGTTTAATTTAAATTACAGTCAGATGTTTTCAAATGTTATGCCTATATCATGCCATAAATATAAATACACATTACTTGATAAATTCAATTTCATAAATAATATAAAAATATTATATAAGACTTTGGAGCCTATTTCCCTAACAACATTTTTCCTAAAATATTCCAAAAATAAATTAAGGTTTGAACCCCAAAAATTAATAACTCAAGTCTCAAGATTATTCAAGTCTATATAGTACACTATAATGAAAACTAATATCAATAACAAAAATATAAAAATGACATGTAAAAGTTGTCACTAATAATGTGTGTGTGTATATGTATATATGTATATATCAAGTGACAATATCTTTTATGTTATCACAAATTGAATCTATTTAGTGAAAATAGTTTCTATTATATCACAAAAATGTTTAAAGGTGTCAAGGTTTATTAGTTTAAGTTGTCGCTATTTATAACTAGTGGCACCCACATGTTGACAATCTAGTGACAATAAAGGCTACATTTGATTTGTCGAATTATCTAGGACAAGTGGGTGTAATCTCATTCAAATGTTTGGCTAGTATTCGAAAAATGCAATGCTGAGTGTTGTAATCTATTGCTTGACCCAATATTGATGCTCTTGTTTAGGCAAGATAACATTAACCCCGGGGGGGGGGGGTGGGAGGTTGTGTGACATCCCAATTTTTACACATCAAATAGTTCTACCAACTATATAAAAATCGGGACTTATGATACCAGTGCATAATGAATTATACTTCATGTTTTATATGATCTTTATTTTGTTTGAGAATTATGTGATATGATAATTATGTTTAACATAAACAATTGAATTTATGATACATATATATAAATCGAGAGATATATATATGTACATACATGTGCTTTCAAGAATTACATCTTATTAATTTATTTAAAGTCATATGCATAAATATATTTATATTTTGAAAATATAGCTATATATACATGAAAATTTTGAATTTAAATATATATATATATATATTATATAATAGGTCATGTTTTATCATATATATATATATATACATACTTATCCAAAAATGTCATTTTCTCCTAAGAAATGTTCTCAAACGCTAAGATCTTGATAAGATTCTTGATAAACATAACAAATTGGATAACTACAAAAATATCTTATCTTATCTTATCTTATCTTATCTTATCTTATCTTATCATATCTTATCTTATCTTATCTTATCTTATCTTATCCTATCTCATCCTATCTTATCCTATCTTATCTTATCCTATCCTATCTTATCTTATCATATCTTATCCTATCTTATCCTATCATATCCTATCTTATCTTATCTTATCTTATCTTATCTTCTATGCATTTAGGCCTCGTTTGCTTTCCGAGATTAGCCAAAAAAATGCCTTCACATCTCGGTTAATCTCGGCTAATTTATTGTTTGGTTGCCAAGATTATAATTGCGGGCCTTTACCTAATCTCGCCAAGCCAGCCATGTGATGGTTTAATCTCGAGATTATAATCTCAGGGGAGGGGGTGAGATTGAGTCTTGGCTTCCCGAGATTAACTATTCCAACACTTTGAATTGACCATTTTGTCCTTTATTTTACCCTTACTTTTACAAATTTGTTATTATTAATTATTTTTATACTTTATAATATATAATTTTATTAAATAATAATAATAATAATTAATGATTTATTTTTATACTTTACAATATGTAATTTTATTATCAGTAATATTATTAGATAATTATCAGTAGTAATAATTATTATTTTTAATATTATTATTAATTATCAGTAATAATAATTATTATTTTTATACTTTACAATATGTAATTTTATTAGATAATAATAATAATAACTAATATTATTATTAATTATCAATTATAATAATAATTAATTATTTTTATACTTTATAATATGTAATTTTATTAAACAATAATAATTTATATTATTATTATTAATTATCAGTAATAATAATTATTATTATTATTTTTATACTTTACAATATGTAATTTTATTAAATAATAATAATAATTAATAATAATATTATTATTATTAATTATCAGTAATAATAATTATTATTTTTATACTTTATAATATGTAATTTTATTAAATAATAATAATAATAATAATTAATATTATTATTAATTATCAATTATAATAATAATTAATTATTTTAATACTTTATGATATGTAATTTTATTAAATAATAATAATTTATATTATTATTATTATTATTAATTATCAGTAATAATAATTATTATTATTATTTTTATACTTTACAATATGTAATTTTATTAAATAATAATAATAATATGTAATTATCGGTAATAATAATAATTATTTTTATACTTTACAATATGTAATTTTATTAAATAATATTATTATTATTATTAATTATCAGTAATAATAATTATTATTATTTTTATACTTTAAAATATGTAATATTATTATTAATTATCAATTATAATAATAATTAATTATTTTTATACTTTACAATATGTAATTTTATTAAATATTATTATTATTATTATTAATTATCACTAATAATAATAATTATTATTTTTATACTTTAAAATATGTAATTTTATTAAATAATAATAATTAATAATAATATTATTATTATTAATTATCGATAATAATAATAATTATTAGTTTTATACTTTACAATATGTAATTTTATTAAATAACAATAATTAATAATATTATTATTATTAATAATTATCGATAATAATAATAATTATTAGTTTTATACTTTACAATATGTAATTTTATTAAATAATCATAATAATAATTATTAATAATATTATTATTAATTACTAAGCACAATAATTAATTATTTTTATACTTTACAATATGTAATTTTATTAAATAATGATTATTATTATTAATATTATTAATTATCATTATTTAATGAAATTACAAATAATATTATTGATTATCATTATTTAATATATATATATGTATGTCTGGTTTTTGATTTATTTTTTTCTTAATTTATGTGTCACTAAGTTTTAAAAAACTTTAACAATCGAGGGTAAATATAAATTGTACTCTAATCTTACTTTGAATTTTATTTAATTGTGGATACCAAACCACCACATGCGCAATATGTACGATCATCCTACTCAGTTAATCTTGGACACCAAACAACCATTATAATTAATCTAAATCTCGGCTAATCTTGAGCCAAGAGATAAGCTCCAATTAACGAATCTCGCAAAGCAAACACACAAAACAAAGGGGCCATTGCCTTCATTTTCTCACATACACAAAAAAATCCCGCCTAAAAACACGCACCCACACTCACTCCACTCTCAACACACAAAACACTCTCTATTTATAGCATATCTTCCACGCCTATATATATATCAATAAACCCTTTTTTTTCGTACATATATACGTATTAGCCTTTTATATACCCCCTTATTTCCCTCAAACACTTTTGAAAAGGTAGAACTATCTCATAAGTAGTATAGGAACTTAGGGATTTAAGTACTAGTCGCAATTCTTATGGTAGATTAATTATCATTCTTTACAAGTTGAGGGCAATAACTTTATGCCTAAAGTCATATTATGTATTATTATGCTTTAATTATGCTCTATTATGTTACTACAAGTTGTTAGAAAGCATGCTTAGTCATTGTTTCAAAAATATGGTTTTAGTATACTTTTATGTTTTAAAGAATATATGTTCTTTATGTGAAATTATGTGAGAATATGTGCAA
>CM047870.1:20871779-21006823 GCA_026212405.1 Petrea volubilis
CCCAGTGTCCTCATTTCGAGGAATTTCCCCTTAGGCCTGATTTTCGGGGCGGAAGCCTCCTCTCTCTGGCTCGATCCTTCCCCCGCGCCACTGTCCCCTCTAGCCCGCCACGATTTCTGTGTTACCGCCTTATGGTAGGCGAAAACTTTGGGCCGAGGGGGTTGGGTCTGACGCTACTGCCTATCAAGCCTAGCCAGCAAAGCTCTGCGTGCATCATCCATAGGAAAGAGGAAGTAGGTTAAAACAATGGCAGTGGGATCTTTCACCCCAAGACAAATATAAAAAAGGAGAAAAAGAACAAAGGGGAGGGATTCAAAATAATTTTGGGAAGAGACTTTGGCCTCAGGGTCACTCCTCGTAAGAATATGGCGTCTCGTACCAGGGTTGGGGTCGCCTGAGGCATTTGAGAGGCGGAATGCCCTGAGGATCTCTTTCGAGGTCAGTAAAAGGGTGCACATCCTTCCCATCCTGGAAAAACCAGTAACCTTCCCTTCATCAAAACTAGGCTCCTCATGATAGAAGTTGCAGTTAAGTATCGGAGGTTTACACCAGTTCGAGGGCATTCCCAACTGCCCTCAATCTTCCACGAATACATATTTCCTATTCCGTCCCGATCCATGGAAAGATTTGAACTCATCTAGCACTTTCGAGGAAGCCGAACGGGTGGATAAATTAAAAAACCCGAGCTCGTCCTCTGCTGCTTCGCTGGGGCCGGACCTGACCGACTCTTTCAAATGGAAGAACTCCAAAAAATTGGCCGGGTTGCCTTCCTCTTTGAGGCATTTAATGATCACCACGAAGGCGACAATGATCGTGATGGAATTAGGCACCAGCTGACTAGGGCATACGTCGACAAACTCCAATAATCTACGAACTTCGGGGGATAGGGGCAGGAGCAGCCCCGCTTCAAAGTGGTGGAGGTTGAAAGCAGTGCGCACCTTTCACGGGGTTCCACAATATTCTCCCCTGGGCCGGGCATATGGATGGGGAACTGAACCCCAAATTCCTCCCCGATTCTCTCCATCTCAGCCGGCGTGATATTGCTACAGATATGCCGGGGGAGCGAGGAAGCTTGAAATTTGCCCATTCCTCCTCCCCGTAGTTTTGGGCTTTTGGTAGAAGACCCGCTTGGCCCGACGTCCCCTCCGGTGGGCCCCTAGGATTTTTTCTTTTGTTTGGGCAAGCCCTCTCTGGCGCATTACCCGGCGCCTCTCCTATGAGAGCTTCGCTTTGCGGCGCCTCGGCCCGAGTCGCCCCGGTAGTCTCTATGGCGCGGCTCACCCCAGTGCCTGAAATCGGCTGGGAGGGAAGGCGAACCTCCCCCTCCGCCGCCAAGTCCTCAGGCGTTGGGTCCGAATCATCCAAAATCTTTCTTTTCAGGCCCATGGCGGTTAGGGTTTCTGAAGGTTAGGATTTTTTAAGAAAGAGAAGTTCACCTGAAAGGAATGAACGTGTGATTGAGGACAACGACAATGGTGTTTCTCGGAAGCTTTGTGTCTCCAATGCTCGTACAAATGCTATAGGTGAATGTGGGGGAAAAAATCATCTTTAAGGAAGAAATCCTTAGCTATTTATAAGAGGTGGTGTGGGAAACACCACCAACTATCATTGCGCCTTGGCCATTATGGTGATAAGGCCCACAAAAATTATAGTAGAAGACACGCCCCCTGCCATTATAACTTTTCACCGCCAGAAATTAATGGACGGGAACGTGCCACGTCTTCCAGGCAGGCATGTGAGCCGTCAGAAGTGGAAAAGTGCGACTTTTCGTGTCTAACTAGCGTTTCAAATTCAAAATCCAATAGGGCATCTGGCATCCCAAAAGACAAGTCATTCTTGAAGCTGACGTTCTTGTCAAATCAAGAGTGGGGGGACTAATGATGAGCCATCTCACCCCGCCACATCAGCGGAAACAATCCTGACCAACTCAAGTGTGGAGCGTTGAAGACCTCAACTGAATAGGCTGCCCTCGAATGAGGTATTAAGCCCGGCTGTCCTTAAGTGAGGTATTAAGCCCAGTTGTTCTCGACCTTGCGATAATACACCAAAGTACTCACTACCCGAGGACCGATACCCTTGAAGAGACCCATGGCCCCCGAGGGTCTCCGATCCAGGAAATAAGCCTTAGGGGGCTTTGCATCAGGAGACAACCCCCAGTCTTACCCTAAAGAGCTGTGATCTGAAGGCTTCAGGGCCTCTGCGGCTCCTCAAGACCTAATGAGCGAGGCAGGTGGTTTCGTGGTATAGGGGGCCCTTGATGATCTATGTATCGAGAGCAAGAACCACATACTTGGCCTCCACCTAGCGCCCTAGCCAACGAGAGAATCCAGCTGGCGTGACTAACCAAGCCTGCACTTGCCGCTACCTACCACACCCTTTCTACACATGGGTCCATCCCATCAGACTCCAATGTATTAAATGCTTTTCCATTAATGCAATCCTTGGTCATAAATGACCAAGATATACATTAAGTGCCAATGAGACCCCCCCCATTAATGAGAAGTGAGAGCAGCCGCCATTGGGAGTTCAAAAGGGGACAAAAAGCACATGCTCGTACATCTCATGTCAGTAAAGTTGACTGTCTCCTATCAACCATGTCACATCAGGGTGCCTCACTCTCATATAAGTTCCAAAAAGGCTCTCCACCCAAGAGTAAGGAAAAATAAGATCTACTCATATTTCTGCTCATTTTTTATGAGCAAGAATACTTTTCACTACTATTCATTCTTCTCTAAATGCCCTATAACTGACTTGAGCATCGGAGAGCCTACGCCAGGGCAAAATCGGCTAGTCTCACGTGTGTTCCTCCCTCTTTGATAGGTGGGCCGCCAGTATTACTGTCCGGAGCTCTTCAGATCCCGACACGTGGTCGACCCAGAAAACGACCGCATCATATATATATATAAATTCCAAAATATATATATGTAGATATATTTTTTGAAATATATATATTTATATACATATGACTTTATTACAAATAAATTAATCAATTGTAATTCTTGAAAATACATGTAGATAAATATTTAGCATATATGTATTATTTAAAACAATTTCTAGTTATACATAATATTTCCAAATAAAATAATTTCTGACATATATGAGTTGTAATTTATTATTCTTATTTCATGTGTAAAGTATCATACAATTTATAAAAATCTACAATTAATGATCATATGTTATCTTATATTATACAAAATGATCCTATTTATCAATATTTACTTTATATATATATAGTTATTTTGAAAATATACATATATATACATTCATACATATTTCATAATATATAAAAATACTATATATATGACTTTATCACGAAATAATTCCATTTCATTATAATTTAGAAAAATACATGGAAAATTATCTATATATATATATATATATATCGATTTATATGCATATATACAGTGTAAAATCAAATGGTTGGTATTAAAACATAGTTATTACACATTTCACATATATAAAATAATAATCACATAAAATACTAAACAATTTAATCATATAGTTTACTTTTTTTTACAAAAAAAATCTGGAAATACCGGGTTATTACATTTTATCATTCTTGGATGAAATACTCACACAATTCAATGGAGTGCTAACCTCTTTTTTGCAGGTTTTTCTTTTGGAATCAAGGATCCTTACTCGAAATGGTTAAGTTCTCTTTTCCGCGTTACATATTTTTGGTGCTTGAAAAAACCGCAAGCATCAATAATGATCTAGATGAATTATTTATATTAAATATTCAAATACATATTTTGAAATAAAAAATATACAATATAAAAACATTATTGTATATACATGCCATATATACATATATATAAATAGGAGTTACTAATTGATCAAGAAAAACAACTTTTTTTTCCTTTTCTTATTTATGACAAATAGGAAAGACACCCCCCTCCAACTAACTTCCTTCAACTGATTCAATCCCACCACTT
Source organism: Petrea volubilis (assembly GCA_026212405.1). Classification (NCBI taxonomy): domain Eukaryota; kingdom Viridiplantae; phylum Streptophyta; class Magnoliopsida; order Lamiales; family Verbenaceae; genus Petrea; species Petrea volubilis. The sequence continues at coordinate 20,875,715 of CM047870.1, forward strand.
CTTTATCCTTTTCTCTTTCTTTTTCTTACATCGCGTAGCCTTTCCAATATCTGCCGAAGCGGACCGAATCTCCTGCCCCACACTCTAGATGTGCGATGGGAGTAAATCTTGAAGATTTACTTAACGGAAAAAAAGAGATTTTCTTATCAAATTAGATAATTAAAAAAATACAATTAACACATATTTAGAATGTAGGGTAGGAAATGAAATATTGTTATGGGATAGGGGATCTAGTCCGTTGTCGAAGGGCAAAACAATGCCCCGAACATAGAAAAACTTATTCAATAGCTGAAAAAGTAAAAGAAAAATCCAATGTAAAATTAGAACAAAATCAAAACAAAAAAGGAATTAAGTCAATTGAAACTACATATTAAGGATATTTCTGTCCTTTAACAAGATAAATCTTGAAATTTCTGCATACAGATCCGTGTGCCTACTCTTTAAAAATACAAGGAGGCTCTTTTGTATTTCCTTTCACTCAGGGGGTGTTACGCCCATTTCCCTCGTCACAGGGGCCCGTTAACTACATTTAAGGGGCAAAGTGTCTATTTTAGGAGTTGAGGAGAGAGCAATATGTTTTAAGGGGCAAAAACATTTAGGCCCCGTTTGAATAGATTTAAAAAAAATATTTATGAAGCCACACTTTTTATAGTAGAGCTTTTTTTTTAAGTTAAACTGTTTTGAGTTTGGATGTAATAATTAAAAGTGTTTCAAAATATGCTTATATTTGAAACTATTTTAAATAACTTCCAATTTGAGTTTTTTTTATCCTCTAGCTTTTTTTTTAAAAAGGTACATCAAAATACTATTTTTCAGATTTGAAGTACTTTTTTTCGCGAAAATTAAATGATTCGCCTTTAAAAAAAGCCCCATCAAAATGGGCTCTCGCCGGCCTATTCTAATATTTAGCATGTGAAATTGTGAATTGAAACATACTAATATTGGATTCTATTGAGTTTATCTTTGTCAAAGAGACTTTTGATTGTCACGTCACAACTGGGCCAGCCAAAACTTCTGGATATGGTACAACTGTATCTGTTTTAGAGGCCACCTTTTAGCAACGGAAAATAAGACAAACTTATGGCTCGCATGCAGTTTTCTTGATGCATGACTGCAAATTATCCTTTTGTTTTGAGCCGTCACACAGATATATATATATATATATATATATCCATCACATTATCCTTGTTATTTTGAGGTCAAGATTACAAAACTCGCGTTCAAAAATCCTCCACTCCACACACCAATGTATGTATATGAAAATATAATAGATACATATACATATGTGTGGACACAATAGCTTGAAATCTGTCGTACTTCACATATTTTGATAAGTGGTGTACATCAATTTAATTAGGTATTTCTAATGATTTTATTCAAATGAGGATGGCGAACACAGTGTAATATGTTCAACTTGTCGCAAAGTAAAATCTCTTCTACCTACTGCTATATTGATGAATAGTCCAATTCATTCACAATCTGATACTTTTTACAATATTTATTATCTAACTTCATAGTTTTAGTATTGTTATTCTTGCGACTTTATTTTTTTTTTTTTGGACTTGAGACTTATTTTAGCATTAAAAGGTTATCATCAGGAATATCTTCGACGAATCGAATATGTGTTTGTATCATCGACAAAGCTCCATCACATCTTGAACACTTGGATTAACATTTGATTTGGAAGTGTTCAAGACCATAAAATGTGTAGGGTAAAACATCTACCTAGACTCAAAAAAATAGATCCAAATTCAGACTATATCCTAAAATTTTATACAGGGTCCAGACTCAAGTCCAAACTCATTGAAATTTGGAATTTCAGCCTGGGCCTAAGTCTAGACCCTATTATTACTTAAAAACTCATTACTTTTTATTCGCTAAATGTTATAAACATAATATTTATGAATGTTCATTTGATCAATAAGTTGGGCATTGATCAATAATTTTATTCATATCCTTATAATCAAGTACAAACTAATTGTTAGTCATTTATGAATTAGTAGTTGAAATATATATTACTTGTTGAAAATTTATATCATTACAAGTTGTATGATTCTTGAGTTTACACTAGGGCTTTTGATAAGCATTTGAAACATACAAGAAAATATAAGAAATAATATTGCTCTCATAGTCTTTCATTTCTATTTTCATCTTCTTGGCTTATATTTTGTCCTTATATTTTGTTTCAATTACTTTACAAAACGTTATCAGCTCAGTTGAGCTAAATATTTTTAGTTCATAAACTTTATTATAAAATACATATACTTCAACATTTCAATTACAAATTATAATCCATGGTTATAATTATAATGTTTTCATTATTCTATGCTAGAATTCATATGTATGGCTTGTTCATAATCATGACCTGATCATATAATAGAATTGCTTAAAATTGTAATATATTATTTATATATATTTGATGCATACGGTTTTTCCGAGCACCTAAAATTTATAATGTGAGAAAATGAGTTTTCATCCTTCGTGAGATAAAGATCGATTCAAGAGGAGGAAACGTGCAAAACAGAGATTAGCACTCCACTGAATTAAGTAGTATTGTGTTTAATAATAGTAAAGAGATTATAAAAATGATGAAAAAATGAGTGAATTGTAGAAAAATCTTAGAAAGAGAGTTATCAAGCCTTAAAAAGTATTATATAATATCAAAGAATCATATCCCTCCCTTTATGAGGTACTAGGCATTATATAGAGATAAGAGTGCACCTGCTTTGCTGGAGACCCTCTTGAAACACGGGCTGAGGGGGGTGTACCTTCCTGAAACACGGGATGAGGGGGCCTGTTGTTGAGATTTTGGGGGGATAAGGTTGTTAGGAGCTAGGAATTAAACTCTCGTATTTACCACGTGCATGCTTGACTCAGTTCATGGTTATCCCCCCTAGATGAGTAATCCATGGGCCTGGGCCTAGGATTAGGAAGCAAATCCCACCCCCCCCCCCCCCCCCCCGACATGGGCTTCAGGAAGGACATTTGTTAGGGTTGTTCTTTGCTGGATTGGGCCTTCAAAGTGGACATCCTTCCTTCTTGGGCTGAGCCTTTAGGATGGACGTCGCCCCTCCGGATAAGGCTCTAAGAAGGACACTAGTTTGGGTCGTTTCTTTCATGGATTGGCCCTCCAGGATGGAGTATTCCTTCTTCTTCAGACGTATTCTAGCCTTATTCTCCTTACATTTTGCAAAACCCAAATAGAAGCTCAAAATATGATATATCAATATTATTCCACATAATGATCATTTCTTAATTTACAGACCACTACATGCTATCAATAATGTTATTTTTCATCGTACACTGTACATATGGCATACTGGCACTTTACTCATTCATTACTCATTGATATTTTAATTTTCGACATCAATTATCACAAAGGATTATGGTCTGGGACAGACCCCTGGACAAAAGGAAAGACCTCTTGGAGGATAGTTTCATTCTGGGCATTTATCTTTTGTAACCAACAACATATATAGATGTACAAATAGTATGTGCTTCTGTCGTTATGCTAAATTTGCCCGAAATCATTAGTATATCTGTATTGGAGTTTAATTGAGATTGATATTATAGAATTAAAGGGTAAATTACTGTTGAATGTGATCATATATATTGAGCAACTAATAATTTCTATTGATCTAGTAGCTATCATTTTTCCATTGTATTGTACTCGTAAAAGTTTACTCTTAATTGACATCTCATGAAATTTAATTGAGTTTCCTCTATATGGTAGAAGCATCTGTATATTTTAGACATCGCAATTGCATGAAAAGAATGTGAAAATGCTAACAGTAATATAGAAACACCTAGTAATATGTGTGTGTATATATCTATACTATTATATATTTGAAGAAGGTGCTTTGACTACAATGTTCAATTTTGACCAAATTCTCAATTCTTAGAATTTTGAATTATTTAAAATGAATTATTTGATCGGTTGGTATTAATTGTAAACTTCTTAATTCTCTATCATAATTATTAAAACCCACCAACTATCCATAATAATATTTTTACTGTTTTTTGTACTCTCTCTCCCTCTAATAAAAAATTAATGGAAGCTTTCGATAAAACATAAAGAAAATTCCAATTAAAATATTAAGTACTTCTATCAAATTTATTTATGATTTAAGAAATGTTAGGAATGTAAATATTAGCATAATGTTATTTGTGGTAAATTTCTTCTCAAAAATTTAAAAAAAAAACATTCAATTAGAACTTATGTCACTCAAACTTGAAAAAAATACCTTTCAATATGATATGACATATCCCAAATTAAATTATAATTTTAAAAAGATTATAAAAAATTAAAACGTGAACACAATATTATCAATGATATATTATTTGATCTTTTTATCTCTATCATTTCTTTGTATACAATTTAACACTATATGAAAATTTTATTATCTAAGCTTTTTTTTTTCATTGCCATATCTTTTATTTTTAATTTTGTTAGTATTAAATTGTCAACATATCCAAATTTTATTTATTTATTGTTATTTATATAGTTTGATACTATATGTACATTATAAAAAGTTTACATCTAACACAACGGTCTTTTAATTGTAATTTGGTTAATTTTGATCTCTCAAATTTTTGAATTTCTTGATTAAATTTTTTTTGATTAGATAGGTCTTTTGAAATAATGATAACAACAATTAAAAACTTCATTAGCCCACTGATCCACTTGCTTACCCACTAATATATCCAATTACGTACTCCCACTTTTCTATAATTTTTGATTTCCACTAATTAAGTAAGATATTTTATAAATAAAATATTCATTAGAAAATGAATTGAGATATAAAATGAGATTATTTATCCCGAGAGAGAGAGAGAGAGAGAGAGAGAGAGAGATGAAAGGAGATTCAAAATATTCACAACATCTAATATTCATCTTACGCAAGTTTAGGACCAAAGGTTTCTTTGGAGATATAAAAGAAGATTCACAACATTCAAGATACATCAAGAGTACTTGGTGTTTCATAATTTAATTATTATTTTATTTATATTTACATTTTTATAATTATTCTTTTTTTGTAAACTAAATTTAATTTTAATTTATTTTACGATTATTCACATCCATGTATATTTAGGTGCGTAAAAAAATCATATTGTCACATCTTCCAATGTGGATAATAATCCATTATTTTTTGATTTATTAACTTAGAGTAGCTCATAATTTAGCATTCATAACTTTAATATAGCTAAAAATTTTATTTAAAACTTTAGTTTGGATCATATATTTAGATTTTAATTCTTTTTAAATTTTTTTGATAAGATTTTTTTAACACTACAATACTTTTCTTTTTCCTTTTCAAATTCAAAAGCTTTAAATATGAGTAATATTATTATTTATTTAATTACTGAACTGTATTAAAAATGGACTACAATAGAAGAAAATCAGTTAGAGAGAGAAAATCTCAATCAATGATTATTTAAATTAAATGATATATCTTTTCCTTACCAAAAAATTGAACCAATAAATAGTGTTCCTTCTCTCATCCAACTCTTTTGTACTAGGGTTTTCTACAGATTATAGACACATAAAAGGCGGCAAGTGAGAGAATTGGATTTTTTTTCTCTCTTCTTCTTTATCTCTCTTCTTTTCTATTTCTCTCCACAAACTAGATTTGGGACTGACTTGGATTTTCTTTCAAAAGGTAAAACACTCAACAAAAGGAAACAAAGAAAAAGAACGATGAAAGAATCGACGAACCAAGTCATGGATCGGCATCAGTTGAATCAATCTTTGGCCAATTTCACTGGTTCGCAGCAGTTCGAATGACCTCTTGTTTTATGTGCCTATCCAGGCCGGAATAGGCGCCGGTCACCGATTGAAACGCTTAGATTGAACGGTCCAATCCAATTTTCAAACATTGACTTGGGATATTCACATGGTTATAGGAAATAAATAAATAAATAAATGATTTTTTAATCGATACTTTAATTACTATTTTACTCACATCTGCCACGGAATTATAGTGACCTAATTTTGATTAATATTGTGATTATATATTTTATGCAAAAGTGTTATACAAACATAGATATATACGGTTACATAACTATACAAAAAATTCAAATTTTAATTAAGTGTATGGTACATGTGCATGTATAGAGGCATACGTACATTATACTTCAATGTTATTATAGTGACCTAATTTTGATTAATATTGTGATTATATATTTTATGCAAAAGTGTTATACAAACATAGATATATACGGTTACATAACTATACAAAAAATTCAAATTTTAATTAAGTGTATGGTACATGTGCATGTATAGAGGCATACGTACATTATACTTCAATGTTACTTGATACTTGAAATTATTATACCATCTATATCTGTATATTATCTATACTATTATATAAAGAGGGGGACCTCTTTAGCAACTACTTGAAATTGAAGTCATCTCCTACAAATATATGTGCTTAAGTGTTCCTGTAAGTATATATGTTCAATTCAAGTGCTAACTTATTTATTCTATTTCGGGAAAAAAGATATGTATTTCATGACAAATTTTTCTTGATTTGTGATTGCAAAATTGTTCTTACACACAAACATTGTCTTAATTTTGTGTCCTATTTGTGTTTCTTAAACCGGATCTTCCCTTTTACTTGTGTAACATTTTTTTTTTGTTATACATAATTAATATAGCCCACGCATATTGATGAACATACAATTGATATTATAAAGGAGAAAAAAGATTATGATGTGAAGAAAAAAAGCTGCAAATTTTCTTTTCTGATCTCAAGTGCTTAATAATACATGTGACTTGTATTGATAAATATAATAAAAGGTGTTGCATTAAAGTGTAATAGAAATTCCTTAAATTAATTCTTAAATTAGGCCGCAAAACTCTTAAGAATCTATTTGCCCAGACCCATTAAGAATGATCTAAATGACAAGCTCTATTTATCAATTATGGCTAAATGGGCTTTCTACGCGCCACAGTGAATAGCCTCAAATATGTTGCCAAATTGGAAACAGTTGGGCCAAGAAAGAAATAAGCGAGTGAATCCAACAAATGCAAAGATAGTTCAGTCTTTCTTTTGATTGATTACCTCGGGTTGGACCAACATTGCAAGAATGTATAGTTACATCCTTAAAATTGCTTGAAACTCAATTATTGAAATTTATACTAATGTTAAATCAAGGGCCTAGTGCGGCCCATGACGAGCTTGTAGACGAGACTTGGAAAAATTGTGAATTACTTATGTAGTTTTTTTTTTTTTAAGTAGTTGTTTAGAGCTAGTGTTTCACTACATCACTTTGATTCATTTGATCATTTTATATACTAGTAATATTAGCACACTCGATGCATATACATAATAAAAAAATTAATTTAATTTAATGACTTACTAATTCTTTGGAAGTTTCTATACTATTAAATATTTTTAATTATTTTCACTACATTTATAAAATTAGTAATAAGTAAAAAAAATTAAAATAAAGAAAACTAAGAAATATAATTATAAAGGAATTTTAAAAAAAAATATTGAAGAGTATTGGGTGATAAAAGAGGATCGATTGGAGAGAGGGAGGGGAGAGAAAAATTAAAAAGAACGTGTAAGACAGAAGAAGAGAGAAAGTAAATAAAGAAAATTGACAGACCAAATGTAAAATACTAACGGGTGATCGAGACAAAACCATAGCCATAGAGGTCAGAAAGCTACTTGAGGCAGGGTATGTAGTGGAGTGGCAATACACAAACTGGCTCTCAAACGTGGTGGTGGTCCCAAAGCCAGATGGAAGATGGAGGATGTGCATGGACTACACGGACCCCAACAAAGCGCTCCTAAAGGACCTGTACCCATTACCAAGAATCGATACATTGGTTGACTTCACCGCTAGATGTGCACTTCTAAGTATGATGGAAGCATATCAGGGATACCGCCATATCTTTATGGTCCCTGAAGATGCAAACAAGACAGCATTCATGACCAAGGACAGGATATACTGCTATAGAGTTATGCCATTTGGGCTAAAAAATGCAAGAGCAACCTACTAAAGATTGGTAAATAGTATGTTCCAGAACTTCATTGGCCAGACCATGGAGGTTTATGTGAATGACATTCTTGTCAAGAGCCTACAAGAAGAAGACCACATCATGCATTTGCAGGAACCTTTTGAAGTTATGAGGAAGTGCAAGATGAAGCTAAACGCAGTTAAATGCACATTCGGAGTAAAAAGTGGATAGTTCTTGGGATATTCAGTCAATGGAAGAGAAATTCAAGCAAACCCAGAAAAAATTAGAGCAGTTCTGAACATGAGACAACCAACATCCCCTAGAGAAGTGAAGATACTGACAGGGCGAATTGCCTCGCTAAATAGATTCATAACAAGGTCCACGACTAAGGGTCTGCCGTTTTTCAAGACCTTAATAGGCCATAAGGAATTCAAGTGGATAGAAGAATGCGCGGAAGAGTTTGAGGTGCTAAAGAAGTACTTGATGTCATCCCCCTTATTATCAAAACCAATTAAGGGAGAACACCTATGACGACCCCGAAAACCCTTTATTATTATTATTATATTATTATTAGTATTATTGTTATTATTATCATTAGTGGTTACATACATGCGTGCATTGTTAATTACAAAACGTACAAGGTACATTACATAGCATAAGGATACAACCAAAAGGAGAGTATCGACTTGCTAGTTCTATTATATCTACATAGCAAAAGCAAAAACCACCAACTACAGGTACGCAACGGAAATCCTACATCTTTCTTCCTAGTAAAACGCTTCAAAAGGTTCCTCCTCCTCATCGTCGTAAAAGCTAGCTTCGGAAGCATCTAAATCATTATGTAACACGGAATCAACATACGTTGAGTAGAAACATTTCTTTATACACATAAGGTGCTCGGGTGTCAAGTGCACATTGGTTACACATAGCACACACGTAGTTTCACACTTTCTACCTTTTGTTACCTGACAGTGACCCTTATAACTACCCAGGCTGAAATAACAACCAGCACATTTCTCCCGCCAGCCTTATCCTCCAATGGTCGTATCCCGGGCATACGCCTAGTATTGTCCTACGACCCTCTCTCTTGAGTAGATCCCTCCGTCTACCCAAGGGGGAATTAGGAGATGGAAGGGTTGTGAACTCTTTCGGCTACTCAATAGTATGTCCCGGCGGAACACCCCCAGACCATTCCAGCATGTATGGGCCAATTCACAGAATTGCAATTTGTTCACACATGCACATAATCTTTGGAAGTTTATATCATAGTTTAGTAAAGTAAGCTCCACACTTATAAATGAAAGCTTTATATTTGCTTATTAAGCATATTTACTTAGAAATGTTAAATATGTAAATAGTTAGTAGCAAAAATATGTAAATAGACAAAATATAAATATAAATATATAAATATAACTAGTATGAATATATAAATATAAAGATTAAAATATAACTAGTATAAATATATAAATATATAGATTAAAATATAACTAGTATAAATATATATAAATCTATAGATTAAAATATAAGATATATAAATATATGAATACTACATATATATACCTATATAAAATATAGATAACTATATATATAGATATGATAAGAATTATCTACATATACATATAAAACTAATAAAATGAATATAAGTATATATATATACATATACGTAACATATATATATATATATAAAAGTAGTTTATAATAACCTATATCCATACGTGCATATATAATTAGGTTATCATTAACATATAATGAAATTAGTTAAATCATTATATAATGACACTTTAAATATTTATATATATATAATCATCTAATCACTTACTAAAACCTTGAATAGGTTTATATATATATGTAAGGACTAAAGTAGGCATAAATCTATAGTATAAAGTATAATAAAAGTTCTATTTATCAAATAATAGATATGTGGAGCTTTCTTTACTAAGACTTTCAAGAACAACATAGGATATTCCCTTAATAGCTCAAATAAAGTATCATGGTCTCATACTACTTCATATAAAGCATAGAACTCACATATTAGTTCAAATAAAGCATAAGAATTCCATATTATTGCAAAAAGGGCACAATAATCACATAGTATTTCCAATAAAGCATAGTAAACACATAGTACTCCAAATAAGCATATTAATCACACAATATCTTCAAGATCATGCTCACAAGTCAATCCATCCTTCAACTTCCTCCCAACAAGAATTATAATATGAAAAACTAACCATAAAGCTTTAAAGTAACATGAATATGGCAAAATAACTAAAATCCTCAACTTGGAGGCATGTTTGGCAAAAGCTGCGACGACTCGGTAACTCCTATTGTTATTATTAATATTTTACTTAGGATTTATTTCCATTATGTGATAATTATTGTGTGAATATATGTGATTTGTGAATAAACGTGCGTTATACTACCTGCATTTTTTAAAATGTGATTATTCCATCATTTGTTTTCTTAGCACTTGAAAAATGCAAAATATTAATTCCTGAAAATTTTATTATGATTTCCGAATTTTATTAAGAGTAAAATTATTATTTTAACATTACTTTATAACTTAGACCTTATAGTTTTAATTTTGAATGGTGATTATTATTTTTTGGAAAATTTATTTAAATACATATTTTAGGCTTGCATTTATTTTATTTTCGAATTTTATAAATAAATTATACAATTTTCGAATCTTATAAATACAACAATATATTTTATGATTTTAAATGTATAATTTTCGAATTTTAATTATTTATAAACCTAATTTTCGGATTTTAATTAAATGAAAAATATAAAGTCTAGATTTTTAGTATATTTTATAATTGTTTTGCAAGAATATCTCCTCTAATACATATATTAGTGGTAAATTCTATATCTACATATCCACACACATATCCATACATTTATTAGTGGTGATTTATATATTTACATGTACACACACATATTCATATACAAACTAGTGGTGAATTATATATCTACTTATACACACACACATCCATATATCACCTAGTGGTGATTTCTATATCTACCTCTCCACACACACATCCACATATATAGACTAGTGGTGATTTCTACTTCTACCTATACACACACATGTCCACATATATATACTTGGTAATATCTATATCTACCTATACACACACATGTCCACATATATATACTTGGTAATATCTATATCTACCTATACACACACATGTCCACATATATATACTTGGTGATATGTATATCTACCTATACACACACATGTCCACATATATATACTTGGTAATATCTATATCTACATATACACACACATGTCCACATGCACATATATATATATACTAGGTAGTTTTCATCACAAAAACACACACTAAATCCCGCCAACAACCTCCACACCCACAAAATCTTGCATTTTCCAAATATGTATCACACTTTATCATTGTTAAACCTTCCCATATACCTATATATATAATTACCCCTCTTTCTAAACATATATATAGACATATTAACCTTTCTACATATATATATACCCTCTTACATTTACAAATCCTTTCAAAACCCCACTTTCTTCTTACATCTTTGAAAACTACATATATACATGCCTATCTCTCCCCTTACAAGTATATATACACACATTAGTAGCCTTTTATATATTCTCCCTACTTTTGTAAATCACTTTTGGAAAAAGGTAGGAGTTTCCTTAATTGCATAAGTTAGTTCTAGTTCTAGTTTTACATTTTTGCTATCATGTTATTATGCTAAATATTATGTGACTATGTGCACATATCACACACGCTCACCTTATGTGATTAAGTGAAATTTCTACTCAACCGTCGCGTTGACTCCTCTTTTTCAATACTTTTTAGACAGAAATGAGCGGAGGCATTTGAGGGACGCAATGGAAACCATGGGTGTTTTGAAGCATTTTACCTAATAAAGTTACTTTTGTATTTTGTGAAAATTGTAACTCTTGTATTTTGTATATGTTTTATGAAAAAAAAATTACTATTTATGTTTAATAAAATATAAAGGAATATCGGGGTCGTTACAAAAGCTCTCACTCTAGGCCATTCAAGCTTGATCTTTAACATTGCTTGGGCACAAGAATATGGAAGCTTGCCTATTCTTCACAAGAAAGAAGAAGAAAACCTCTACTTAAGGCATAAAGAAGTATTCCTACCTTAGTTTCTTCAAAGAAGTGTAGTAGTTTGGAGAGAGTATAGTGTTTGGAGGAAAAATGAAAGAGAGAGTGAGGGTGGCAGCAAGGGGCACGGTTTTTGTAACAACACGAACCTCTTATAGGATAAAATTTATAAGCAAACATTCTTTTATTTAACATTATACAATGAGACTTGAAAACATAATACACTAACTAAGCTGGTTTAGGAACATAAACTTGCAAAATCTAGTAATAATTCCTAACTAGGCATCCACTTCATAATTTTCTAGAATCTCGTGCGTGCTATCTTGGAGAGCCTGTTTCCCTAAAATAAATAGCATACACAAAACAGGTCAACATCACAGTTGAGTAGAAATTTTACCAAATCATATAAGGTGGTAGTGTGTATATTAAAACATGTAAGCACATTGTATCACATAGTTTCACATTTCATTTTACCTTTGAATCACAAATGTGATTTCAACTTCCTTGTAACTCCCAACATATTTCTCCTTTCCGACCTTATTCTCCAACAATATCAATTCCTACCTTATTCACTAGTGGTCGTATCTCGAGATTACGCCAAATTCCTACGACCCACTTCAGTACACGGAACACTCCGTCCGAGTAAGGTGGGATTAGGACCAGGGATAGCGAGAACATATATTAAGACCGGCAAGCCCGTTGCTGCCCGGCCGAACTCTGCCCCATCCCCACCATAACACATCGGGGCCCGGCATGCACAATTAAGTTTTCACATAAACATATAAACATGTTTTTGCACATAGAACTTAATTTTAATTAAACATGATTTGCCTAACATGATAAGAATATGAAAACATATTATAACATAATTATATCTAACTATATGCAAGCATAATGACATAACAACATATGATATGAGCATAACATAGATGATTGTAAATAAGCATGCAAAATAATAATTATAATTTAACATTCTAACATGCATATACTAGAACTTATATAACTTGATAAAAGTCCTACCTTAAACTAACTTTCTTGATATATGTATATATATATGTATTTGTATAGTAGTGTGTGTGTGTGACGTGAAGTGTGCGTGTGTGTGAACTGTTGTGAGAATGTGTTGAGTAGTGTGTGTGTGTGACGTGAAGTAGTGTGTGTGAAGTGTTGTGTGAGTGTGTGTTTATGTTTGGAAGACAAGCTCCCTCCCCCTTTTTATAGTTTTTTGGCAAGAAAGAAAATTATTTTATTTCATTTTATCTTGTCATTTATTACATTTTTACAACTAAGCTTGTTATTAATTGTGTTCACATTACAACTAAGCATTTCATTAATTGTGTTCACATTACAACTAAGCATTTCATTAATTGTGTTCACATTACAACTAAGCATTTCATTAATTGTGTTCACATTAATTTGTGGTTATAATTTACACATTTGTGATCCTAAGTATCATGAGTTTGCACCCTAGATTTCAATATGTGTTACCTAGATTGTATTATGTGTTATTCTAGTTTAATAAGATGATAACACATGCTTCTTCCTTTAATTTTATCCCTACAATTGTTGGCTATATTTAGCAAAATTATTACAAGTGTATATCTTAGGTGTATGAATTTTAATGAAGATAATGACATTATGAGCATATGTCTTAATTTATTTATGTGAGTATATAAGTATATATTTATACAAATTTATATATAGATAGATAGATATATATATATAGATGTACGAATTTATATATACATATAATTATATGCAATTATAAGTATATATATAGGTACAACCTTATATATGAATAGATATATATGTACGAATTTATTTATATATACATATAACTATATATATATATATATGCAACTATATGTATATAAATCACTTTATAACTATATATATATATATATATACGTATAGGACTATAAAGCCTTGATTATATAGATATAAATATATGTAATTAAGTAAATTAAGTATTGTTAAACATATAAAGTGTGTTTAGGACTAATGTAATTAATTTAAATTATTCATGTAAGGGTATTATATGTATATATATGTATGGATTAATATAGCTAAATATATATATATATTTTGTTTAGCATATTAACTAATATTTTTATTGTATATGACTATCATTTTCTAGCACATAATTTACAAACAAAAGAATTAATAAAATTTACACAATTTGTAAATGTATTCATATATTAATAAGAAATACCGGGTTATTACATCCTCCCCTCCTTACAAAAATTTCGTCCGCGAAATTTATTCTTTGGTTTAATTGAAGAGCTGGGGATATTTTTCCATCATTTCCTGTAGTCTTTCCCAAGTAGTTTCTTCAAGACCATGATACTTCCATAGGACTCTTACAAAGGGAATGGTTTTGTTTCGTAATGCTCGTTCCTTGACTTCCAAGATCTGGACTGGTTCTTCCATATAAGTCAAATATTTGTCTATCTCGAGGGCTCCATAATTTAAGACGTGAGAAGGATCTGGATGGTATTTTCTTAGCATTGAAATATGGAAAACATTATGGACATCGGACAAAGCTAGAGGCAATGCCAATTTGTACGCAGCTTTTCCTATTCGTTCCAGTATTTCGAAGGGACCAACGTATCTGGGGTTAAGCTTCCCTTTTCTACCAAATCTTAGGACACCTTTTTTTTTTTGGTGAAACTTTTAGGAACACCAAATCTCCCACTTTAAATTCCAAGTCTTTTCGTCTGTTATCTGCATAACTCTTTTGACGACTTTGGGCTATTGTCATTTGTCTTCGGATTGTCTGGATGGCTTCTGTAGTTTCCCGTACTAGTTCTGGACCCACTAGTTTTCTTTCACCTACCTCATCCCAACAGACTGGTGATCTACACCTTCGCCCATAAAGTGTTTCGAATGGAGCCATACCAATTGTAGTCTGATAACTATTATTGTAAGCAAATTCAGCTAGAGCGAGATGACGATCCCAGCTTCCTCCAAAATCTGAGGTGCATGCTCGGAGCATATCTTCGAGGATTTGTATAACCCTTTCTGTTTGTCCATCAGTTTGAGGATGAAAAGCAGTACTAAAGTTTAATTTTGTACTTAGAGCACTTTGTAACCCTCGCCAAAATTTTGAAACAAATCGTGGGTCTCTGTCAGAGACTATACTAACCGGAATGCCATGAAGTCTAATTATTTCTTGTTTGTAGAGTTTTGCCATTTTATCCAAGGAGCAAGTTTTTGAAAATGCAATAAAATGTGCACTTTTTGTAAGCCTATCCACAATCACCCATATAGCATCATTGCCTTTTTGAGTTCGGGGTAGACCCATGACAAAATCTATAGTAATATGTTCTCATTTCCATTCTGGTACTGGTAAAGGTTGTAATAATCCAAAAGGTTTCTGGTGTTCAGCTTTTACTTGTTGACACGTCAAACATTTGGATACAAATTCAGCTATCTCTCATTTCATGTTGTTCCACCAATATTGTCTTTTGATGTCTTTATACATTTTGGTTATTCCTGGATGAATACTCTCCTTTTTATGTTAGCATTATTGGGGACACATATCCGATTTTGAAATCTTAAAAGTCCATCATTGGCTAATGTAAAGCTTGTCCCTGGCTCTTTGCTAATCTTCTTCCTTAGTTTTGTGAACTCTTCATCTTGTTGTTGTGCTTCTTTGATTTCTTGTAATAACACGGGTTGAGCTTGGAGATATGAGACTAATATGCTAAAGTGTTCTATCCTAGGGCTCAATTTATTACCCTCGTTTGAAATTTCCCACTTGTTACTTGTGAGGTAAGCAAGTGTGGTTTTTCTGCTTAGTGCATCTGCAACTACGTTGGCTTTTCCGGGGTGGTATTGAATGTTGAAATCAAAATCAGCTATGGTTTCCATCCACCGCCTTTGTCTCATATTCAATTCCTTCTGAGAGAATAAGTATTTTAAACTTTTATGATCACTAAATACCTCAAAGGTTGTCCCATAAAGATAATGTCTCCACTTTTTGAGGGCAAAAACGATAGCAGCAAGTTCTAAGTCATGAGTGGGATAATTTCCTTCATAGGGTTTCAATTTTCGAGAGGCATAAGCAATAACCTTTCCATGTTGCATAAGTACACAACCTAAACCTTCTTTGGATGCATCAGTATATACCGTAAATCCCTCGCTTCCACAGGGTATAACTAAAATAGGGGCAGTAGCTAGTCGGTGTTTCAACTCTTGAAAGTTAGCTTCACACCGTTCATCCCAAATAAATTTCACTTTCGACTGTGTTAATCTTGTCAAAGGTTGAGCAATTCTAGAAAATCCCTCAATAAATCGGCGATAATAACCAGCAAGTCCTAGAAAGCTTCGTATCTCCGTAACATTCGTGGGCTGTTTCCATTCCATAATTGCTTTTATCTTGTCTGGATCCACCGAGACTCCATCTTTAGATATGATATGCCCAAGAACTGTTACTTGTTCTAACCAAAATTCACATTTGCTAAATTTAGCGTAAAGTTTTCTTTCCCTCAAGGTTTGAAGGACTATTCTTAGATGCTCCTTGTGTTCTTCTTTAGACCGAGAATATACTAATATATCATCAATAAAGATCACAACAAACTGGTCCAGATATGGTTGAAATATTCGATTCATTAAATCCATAAAAGTAGCTGGAGCGTTTGTTAGTCCAAATGGCATTACTACAAATTCATAGTGTCCGTACCTTGTGTTAAAGGCAGTTTTTGCTATGTCTTCTTCTCGAATCCTTACTTGATAGTAACCTGACTTCAAATCTAACTTAGAATACACAGAAGCTCCTTGTAGCTGGTCAAATAGTTCATCAATATTAGGTAGAGGGTACTTATTTTTAATGGTTACTTGATTGAGTTGTCGATAATCGATACAAAGTCGTAGGGATCCGTCTTTCTTTCTAACAAATAATACTGGAGCTCCCCAAGGTGATGAACTAGGACGAATAAATCCCTTCTCTAGTAATTCTTGTAGTTGTGTCTTTAATTCTTTTAGTTCGGCAGGAGCCATCCTATACGGTGTTTTAGAAGTCGGAGTTGTTCCTGGTACTAATTCAATACTAAAATTTACTTCTCTATGTGGAGGAAGGCTAGGCAAATTGTCAGGAAATACATCGGTGAAATGACTGACCACAGGCACATCGTCTATCTTCTTTTTATCCTTTGGATGGTTTAACACATGGGCTAGAAAGGCACAACACCCTTTATTTAATAAACGGGTCGCTTGTAAGGTAGAAATAATAGGTATAGATTGAGAGGGTCTATTTCCTACTAATTTAAGTATAGGCTGGTTTGGTATACAAAATCTCACAATTTTATTGTGACAATCTATTTGTGCATGATGGGGAGTTAACCAATCCATGCCTAATATAATATCAAAATCGGTTATAGGTAGTAAGACCAAGTTAGCATATAATTTTCTTTCACTTATAACTATTTCACAATCCTTATAAATCATATCTGTCTTCCAAGAAGTTCCAAGGGGTGTAGTGATCTCTAATTCATAGGCTAAGGTTTTAGGCTGAATTTCTAAATTAGAGAAGAAACGAGATGATATATAAGAATGGGTTAAGCCAGGATCTATCAAGACTTTAGCTAAATGATGGCAAACTAGGAGCGTACCTTCCACTACTGTTGGTTCCTTCATTTCTGTTTGATTTATTGCAAATGGTTTTCCTTGTACTTGGGGTTTTCCTGGGCGACTTCCATTTACTCGGGAAGGCTTTTGTTGAGATAAGCCTGGCGTTGGTCCCATCAGAGGACAGTCTTTAATAAAATGTTCAGCGCTTCCACATCGGGTACACTTTCTAGCTTTTATCCAACATTGATTCTCGGTATGATTTGGTTTTCCACAAAATGAACAATAAATCCTTGCATCTTTTGAGAAAGAAGATCCACCTATTTTGTTATTTCTTGGGTCAATTCTTGCTATCTTAGTGTTACCGCCTTGGTTTCTTCCAAAAGGACCGCCCGTGGTTTGAGGTCGTACGAAGTGCCCTCTTTTTAACTTCAACTGTTCCATGGTGCCTTCTACTCTTAGCGCCATTTCGACAGCCATGGCATAATCTTGGATTGGGACCGAAGCTAATTTATCTTGTATTTCGAGCTTTAAACCAGAAACAAATTTCCAAACCTTTCTCTTTTCGTTTTCAATAAAGTAAGGTGCATACCTGGCTAGTCTTGTAAACGTAGATTCATAGTTAGCTACACTTAGCTCTCGTTGTTCTAAGTTGAGAAATTCCTTTTCTCGTTTCTCTCTCACGGTTAGAGGCACATATTGATTGTTGAACTCTTCAGCAAAATTCTTCCAAGTAGGCGGTACCTGCCTCGCCTCCCATTTGCTACTTATCCATTTCCACCAGTGGCGTGCGTCGGCCTCTAAACGAAAGGTGGCTACGGTTACTTTTTGCTCCTCATCACATTTTATTACTTCAAAGATTTTTTCCATTGTCTCGATCCAAATTGTGGCATTAGTATCGTCAGGTTCTCCTTGGAAATTCGGGGGCCCTAATTTCATGAAGTTGGCTAGTGCATCTTGCCCTGCACTCGAGTGGTTCTTGTTGTTAGTTTGGTATTCTAACACAGCAGTAATTCGATCGACGACTGAGGTTAAATGAGCAATTCCTTGTGCGTCCGTATTCTTTTTGGTGTTTCGTCCCGCCATCTACAGCAAACAAACAACTTAGTATTCACATAAGTTTTATATCACACCATATATATGTACAAGGCAAAAGGGGGATGCTTGTAGTACAAAATATTAGGCATCCAAACTCTAGCACTATCGTCTATAGTAGTATGCATCTATTAAGTACAACCATACTATATACAACCACGTAACTCCTAGTCTAAGTTAATAACAGGAGTGACACTAGCATCTATCCCAAAAGTGGGCTCCGCAGGCACCACATACTCTTCAGGAGGATTAGGGGCGAAATTTTCAGCAGCTATTTCCATGAGTTCTTTACTTCGTGAGTAAACTATTTCTAACAGACTCTGATGTTGGTGATGGACATCATAGATATGTGAGTGGGCTGCTTGAAGCAACATCCTTAGGTGAAATATCTCCTCATGTAACTTGTAATTCTCCTCTCGGAGCATAGTGATCTCACGCAACGTATCATCAAGTCGGGGTGGGAAAAGCTGCTTAGTCGGGTATCGACTAGTAGATTCTTCGGAGTGAGCCATTTCCTACAACAAAGTCAAAGATTAACGAGACCAATTTCAACTTGTAACTGCCTAGGATCCTGCTCTGATACCACTTGTAACAACACGAACCTCTTATAGGATAAAATTTATAAGCAAACGTTCTTTTATTTAACATTATACAATGAGACTTGAAAACATAATACACTAACTAAGCTGGTTTAGGAACATAAACTTGCAAAATCTAGTAATAATTCCTAACTAGGCATCCACTTCATAATTTTCTAGAATCTCGTGCGTGCTATCTTGGAGAGCCTGTTTCCCTAAAATAAATAGCATACACAAAACAGGTCAACATCACAGTTGAGTAGAAATTTTACCAAATCATATAAGGTGGTAGTGTGTATATTAAAACATGTAAGCACATTGTATCACATAATTTCACATTTCATTTTACCTTTGAATCACAAATAGTGATTTCAACTTCCTTGTAACTCCCAACATATTTCTCCTTTCCGACCTTATTCTCCAACAATATCAATTCCTACCTTATTCACTAGTGGTCGTATCTCGAGATTACGCCAAATTCCTACGACCCACTTCAGTACACGGAACACTCCGTCCGAGTAAGGTGGGATTAGGACCAGGGATGGCGAGAACATATATTAAGACCGGCAAGCCCGTTGCTGCCCGGCCGAACTCTGCCCCATCCCCACCATAACATATCGGGGCCCGGCATGTACAATTAAGTTTTCACATAAACATATAAACATGTTTTTGCACATAGAACTTAATTTTAATTAAACATGATTTGCCTAACATGATAAGAATATGAAAACATATTATAACATAATTATATCTAACTATATGCAAGCATAATGACATAACAACATATGATATGAGCATAACATAGATGATTGTAAATAAGCATGCAAAATAATAATTATAATTTAACATTCTAACATGCATATACTAGAACTTATATAACTTGATAAAAGTCCTACCTTAAACTAACTTTCTTGATATATGTATATATATATGTATTTGTATAGTAGTGTGTGTGTGTGACGTGAAGTGTGTGTGTGTGTGAACTGTTGTGAGAATGTGTTGAGTAGTGTGTGTGTGTGACGTGAAGTAGTGTGTGTGTGAAGTGTTGTGTGAGTGTGTGTTTATGTTTGGAAGACAAGCTCCCTCCCCCTTTTTATAGTTGTTTGGCAAGAAAGAAAATTATTTTATTTCATTTTATCTTGTCATTTATTACATTTTTACAACTAAGCTTGTTATTAATTGTGTTCACATTACAACTAAGCATTTCATTAATTGTGTTCACATTACAACTAAGCATTTCATTAATTGTGTTCACATTAATTTGTGGTTATAATTTACACATTTGTGATCCTAAGTATCATGAGTTTGCACCCTAGATTTCAATATGTGTTACCTAGATTGTATTATGTGTTATTCTAGTTTAATAAGATGATAACACATGCTTCTTCCTTTAATTTTATCCCTACAATTGTTGGCTATATTTAGCAAAATTATTACAAGTGTATATCTTAGGTGTATGAATTTTAATGAAGATAATGACATTATGAGCATATGTCTTAATTTATTTATGTGAGTATATAAGTATATATTTATACAAATTTATATATAGATAGATAGATATATATATATAGATGTACGAATTTATATATACATATAATTATATGCAATTATAAGTATATATATAGGTACAACCTTATATATGAATAGATATATATGTACGAATTTATTTATATATACATATAACTATATATATATATATATGCAACTATATGTATATAAATCACTTTATAACTATATATATATATATATATATATACGTATAGGACTATAAAGCCTTGATTATATAGATATAAATATATGTAATTAAGTAAATAAAGTATTGTTAAACATATAAAGTGTGTTTAGGACTAATGTAATTAATTTAAATTATTCATGTAAGGGTATTATATGTATATATATGTATGGATTAATATAGCTAAATATATATATATATTTTGTTTAGCATATTAACTAATATTTTTATTGTATATGACTATCATTTTCTAGCACATAATTTACAAACAAAAGAATTAATAAAATTTACACAATTTGTAAATGTATTCATATATTAATAAGAAATACCGGGTTATTACAGTTTTGGGGCTCTAAAATGTCTGAAAATGAAGATTGTGAGTGTGTAAGGTCTTGTGTATTGATCTTCCAAGTATTAGAGGCTAAGATCTACATATTATATTCATCTAAATACCTCTTCCATATATTTATACATGGTTGTATATACATACACCTCACTTTACTAACCACCATGTATATGTATGTGGGTATGTGTGTGTGTATATGTAGCTATGTATATCACCACTAACATATATTTATATATGTATATGAGGCTAGGTTTCAAGAGTGTATTAGTAGAGATATTTGGTGAAATATAGAATAAAATCAAATAAAATCAAACAAAACCTATAAAATCTGAAAACTCTTATTTATTAAGTATTTTTATTGTTTATTTCTCAGCAAAACCGAAATTTGGTGTTCGAGAAGTGAAAAGACCAAAATACCCCTTGTTTTGCCCATTTTTCGAAAATCGCCCAAAAATAGAAATAAAATTCTAAAAATTCGAAAATTAATTTCTATAAGTCAAATAAAATCTAAAATATTTATTTATATTATTATTTTCATTTTTTGATAATAATTATGCATTTTAAAAATTAGATTTCAAATTAAGAACTTAAAGATAATGTTTTTCGAAAACTACTAAAAATTCTTGGAAAACTAGGTAAAAGTTGAAAATAATCTATCAAATAATTTCTGGGAGTTTAGAAGGATTAAATGTATAAAATTTTAAGAATATTTGGAATTTATAATATTTTCTAAAAATTTGTGCAGTAAATGCTCATTTGTTCACAAATAAAAATCATATTTTGACAAATAATCTCTATAAAACAATAATTCACAAAATAAGTCAATAAGGCACTTATTCATCAAAGTAATGTATACCCAATGTATAATATAAAATATTTAAATAAATGATTTTATCGGGTCGTTACAACACCTATACATATACCTCACTGTATCTGAAGCTACTGTAAGTGTTGTTTTAACCAACAAGGAGGATAAGGAGTACAAGCTGATATACTACATCAGCAAGATGTTATAGGGAGCGGAAAAGAACTACATGAGAATTGAGAAGCTAGCACTGGCTCTGATTATAGCCTCAAAGAAGTTGAAACACTAGTTTCAATCACATCCTATATTAGTGTTAAATAACGAAACATTGAAGCAAATCTTGCTAATACCTGAGGTGTTGGGGTGGATAGTAAAGTGGGCTATAGAGCTGAGCCAGTTCGAAGTAGAGTACAAGAGCAGACCCCCGATACAAGCTCAAGCCCTTGTGGACTTTGTAGTGGAGATGACTCATGAAGCTAAGTTGGAGGAGGAGGGCCAATTGATATTGCACGTAGATGGGTCACCAACAACAACCAACAAAGGAGTAGGAATCTTGTTGCAAGGTCCAAACAATGAAGAAGTTGAAGTGGCACTTAAACTGAACTTCGAGGTAACTAATAATGAGGCAGAGTATGAGGCTCTGCTTGGGGCTTTGGAACGAGCCACTGAGGTCAGTGCCAGACGGATCGTGGTGTACATTGACTCACAGCTGGTGGCACTTCAATTTGAAGAAAAGTATGAGGCCAAAGAGGACACGATGATCAAATACTTGGACAAAGTGAAAGATAGGGTTAAAACTTTCCAAACCTTTGAGGTCAAGCAAATCCCTAGGTCAAACAATGAGAGAGCGGATGCACTATCAAAATTTTCCAATTCTATGGTAGGGCTAGTGGCCAGAAACATCACATTTATGGTGGCAGAGAGTTCCAGCATACGAAGCAATGAGGTGCAAACCTGGCAGACCTTCATGATTGACATGGTCGAAGCAAAACCAAGCTGGAAAGATAGCATCATAGCTTTCCTAAGAGATAAGGTCTTACCAAAAGATGATGCAAAAGCCAAGAATGAAGCACAAAGTGGTCAAATATTCAGTCATTGATGGGGAGTTGTATAGGGAGTCGATAGAATGACATTTGATGAGATGCCTGACCCCAAACCAAGCTATGTATGTCATTAGAGACATACACGAAGGCAGTTGCGGGAACCACTCTAGAGGAAGAGCCCTAGCCCAACAGATAGTTCGACAAGGGCACTTTGGCCAACCCTACAGAAAGGCACTCTGGAGTTCTCGAAGAAGTGCAAAGAATACCAGCATCATGCAAACCTGATCTATAGTTCAACAAACTCAATGGACCATTTCAGGTAGCATATCCCTTCGATCAATGGGGGATTAATGTCCTGGGTCTATTTCCCCCAGTAGCAGGCCAAAAGAAGTTCATAATAGTGGCAGTGGAGTACTTTACAAAATAGGTGGAAGCAGAGGCTATAGCAAAAATCACCAAGAATGAGATCATGAATTTCTTATGGAGAATATAGTCTGTTGATATGGCGTGCCTAGGGTTCCGACATTGGACAATGGAACCCAGTTCCAAGGAAAGAAGATTGCGTAATGGTGTGAATAGATGAAAATCAAGCAGAACTTCACTTATGTGGGCCACCCACATGCAAATGGCCAAACGGAGGTAACTAACAAAACTTTACTTCAACACCTCAAGACAAAAGTCAGTGGAATGAAGGAAAGTTGGTTGGAGGAGCTCCTTGGAGTGTTGTGGGCATATCGAACTACCCCAAGGTCAGCTACTGGCGAAGCACCATTTTGCTTGGTATATGTGTCAGAGTGTGTCATCCCAGCAGAAATTGGGATAATGATACTGAGGGTGAAAAAGTATGACCCAGAGTTGAACATGCAACAGAGGAAAATGGAGTTGGAATGTATTGAAGAACAGAGAGACAGAGCCTCTATCTCTATATTTAGGTATAGAGAGATTATGGAAACGAGGAGAGATAGAGTCAGACCCCAGGTGTTTTAGATTGGGGATCTGGTATTGAAAAAGGTGGAGGTTCTGGAACACGTAGGTAAACTGGACTGCTAACTGGGAAGAACCTTACAAGATAGTAAAAATGAATAGGAATAGATCATACAGGTTGGAGGACCTCCACGGGAAGGAACTGCCCTGGACTTGGAATGCACACAACTTGAGAAAGTCCCACGCATTAGGGTAACGAAACCGCTACCCTATCCTTTACCCTATTTCTTTACTTATTTATTTACTTTCTGAAATGCTCAATTATGGTCATGATGAGACTTTCTACTCTATTTTAAAAAGACCCGCGGACATCATTCTCAGATTAATGAAATCAAAGTCTCATCAAAACTTACTATTTTAATATAGTATTAATTAAAAATCGCCAAGTACTGAGCTCTGATGACCCATACAAATGACCTTCAAGAGTCATCAGACCCGGGAGAAGTCTTTAAATTGCTAAGTATTGAGGTTTGACAACCCATACAAATGACCCCGAGAGTTATTAAACCCAGGCTAAGTCTTAAAATTGACGTATTGACGTCTGACGACCATGCAAGTGACCCTCGGGAGTCATCAGATTCAGGTGAAGTCTTCAAATTGCAAAGTATTGAGATTTGACGACCCATACAAATAACCCCTAAGAGTCATCACACCCGGGCGAAGTCATAAAATTCCTAAGTATTGAGGTTTGACAACCGATACAAATGACCCCTAAGAGTCATCAAACCCGGTTGAAGTCTTAAAATTGCTAAGAATTGAGATAGGATGACCCAAAAAAATTACCCCCGAGAGTCATTAGACTCGGGCAAAGTCAAAAAATTGCTAAGTATTGAGGTTTGACGACCCATACAAATAACCCCGAGAGTCATCATACCCGAGCGAAGTCTAAAAATTGCTAAGTATTGAGGTCTGAAGACCCATACAAATGACCCCCGAGAGTCATTAGACCAGGGCGAAGTTTTAAAATTGCTAAGTATTCAGGTCTGACGACCCATACAAATAACCCTCTAGAGTTATCAGACCCAGGCGAAGTCTTAAAATTGCTAAGTATTGAGGTCTGAAGACCCATACAAATGACCCCCGAGAGTCATCAGACTTAGCTGAAGTCTTAAAATTGCTAAGTATTGAGGTTTGATGACCCATACAAATAACCCCTGAGAGTCATCAGACCCAAGCGAAGTCTTAAAATTGCTAAGTTGAGGTCTGACGACCCATAAAAATGACCCCCGAGAGTCATCAGACTCGGGCGAAGTCTTAAAATTGCTAAGTATTGAGGTCTGATGGCCAGTACAAATGACCCCCGAGAGTCATCAGACCGGGCCGAAGTCGTAAAATTGCTAAGTATTGAGGTTTTACAAACCATACAAATGACCCCTAAGAGTCATCAAACCCTGTTGAAGTCTTAAAATTGGTAAGTATTGAGGTACGATGACCTATACAAATTACCCTCGAGAGTCATTAGACTCGGACGAAGTCATAAAATTGCTAAGTATTGAGGTCTGACGACCTATACAAATGACCCCCGAGAGTCATCAGACCCAGGCGAAGCCTTGAAATTGTTAAGTATTAATGTCTAACAACCCATACAAATGACCCTTGAGAGTCATCAGAGTTGGGCGAAGTCTTAAACTTGCTAAGTATTGAGGTCTGACGACCCATACAATTGACCCCCGAGAGTTGTCAAATCCGGTTGAAGTCTTAAAATTGCTAAGTATTAAGGTATGACGACCCATACAAATTACTCCTGAAAGTCATTAGAACCGGGCGAAGTCATAAACTTGCTAAGTATTGAGGTCTGACGACCCATACAAATGACACCTGAGTGTCATCAAATCCAGGCGAAGCCTTAAAATTGCTAAGTAATAATGTCTAACTGACCCATACAAATGACCCCCGAGAGTCCTCAGACCTGGGCGAAGTCTTAAAATTGCTAAGTATTGAGGTTTGACGACCCATACAAATGACCCCCGAGAGTCTCGAGCCCGGGTGAAGTCTTAAAATTGGTAAGTATTGAGGTTTGAAGACCAATGCAAATGACCCCCGAAAGCCATCAAACCCGGTTGAAGTCTTAAAATTGCTACGTATTGAGGTACGACCCTTAGAAATTACCCCCGAGAGTCATTAGGCACGGGCGATGTCATAAAATTGCTAAGTATTGAGGTCTGAAGACCGATACAAATAACCATAGAGAGTCATCAGACCCGGGCGAAGTCTTTAAATTGCTAAGTGTTGAGGTGTGACGACCCATACAAATAACCCCCGAAAGTTATCAAACTTGGGCGAAATCTTAAAATTGCAAAGTATTGAGGTATGACGACCCATACAAATTACGCACGAGAGTGATCATGCTTGGGCGAAGTCTTAAAATTGCTAAGTATTAAGGTCTGACGACCCATATAAATGACCATAGAGAGTTATCAGACTCGGACGAAGTCTTAAAATTGCTAAGTATTGAGGTCTGACGACCCATACAAATAACCCCCGAGAGTCATCAGACCCAGGTGAAGTCTTAAAATTGGTAAGTATTGAGGTTTGAAGACCCATACAAATGATCCTCAAGGGTCAGACCCAAGCTGAGTCTTAAAATTGCTAAGTATTGAGGTATGACGATCCATACAAATGACCCTTGAGAGTCATCAAGCCTGGGCGAAATCTTAGAATTGCTAAGTATTGAGGTCTAACAACCTATACAAATGACCCTTGAGAGTCATCAAACCTGGGCGAGATTTTAAAATTGTTAAGTATTGAGACATGACGATCGATACAAATTACCCCTGAGAGTGATCAGACCCAAGCAAAGACTCAAAAAATTGCTAAGTATTGAGATATGACGACCCATACAAATTACCCCTAAGAGTGATTAGACCCAGGCGAAGTCTTAAAATTGCTAAGGTTCGAGGTCTGACGATCCATACAAATGACCCTCGAGAGTCATCAGATCCGAGCAAAGTCTGAAAATTAGTATGTATTGAGGTCTGACGACCCATACAAATGACCCCCGGGAGTAATCAAACTCGGGCGAAGTCTTAAAAATGGCTAAGTACTGAGGTCTGACGACCCACGCTTAAAATTTATTCAAGTCTAAATGACCCTTTAAGAGTGACCCCTAAAAGCCTCCTTATGCTCGCTAAGTATATTAAGATTTGTTGACCCAAGAGGACGACTATGAAACAAATTAAAGTTGTGGACTAAACGAAATATGTAAAACATACAAAACATCACACAAAAAAGACAAACACGGCCTTAGCACAAAAGAAAGGATTATTTATTAAAATAAGGCTCAACAAAAGTAAAAAAGATACAACGATAGAAGAATAGAATACACGCTAAAAAGCGTCACAAGAGCAAAACCTAAAGTAACAGTGCAAAAATAAACTAAAGACCATCATCTACTAATAGAGGTGCTAACCCATCAAGGTCTGGAGCTACCACATCATCAACAACATAAGCTCTCCCGTCGCAGATTTCAAAGGACTCAACTGTGAAGGGTTGAAGTCCTCATGAAAGCCACTCAGATCAAGTGCTTGAACCCGATAAAGCTCAAAAGACCTCAAGCTCCCCTCTATTGTAAGCTTACCCACGATCATCTGGAAAGAATAAGATTGGCGAAAGTCGCAAGATGCCCGAAGTTGAAGAGCCAACACACGGTCAGGAGACAAAGAACGACGCTCACCCTCTGCAACCTTCTTTAAATATTCGTCCTCAGTAGTTCGTCTGAATGTATCCACCTCCTAGGAATGCCTCGTTTCAGCTTCAGTAAGCTTTGTTTGAGCCTCAGCAAGCTCCGAGCGGCAGAGCTCTAAACTACTTTGCACCTCCACTACTTAGCTTGCACGAACTTTGAGCAGATCCTTCAACTCTTCCTTGGACTTAGTCAAGCCATTAAGCTGGATCTACAGATTTTCTCCCCGAGAGGTAGCAGAAGCAAGAGCATTCTCAAGTTCGGTAGTCTTCGATTGATGCATTTGACTTTGAAGCTCCGCCAGGGCAGTTTCCACCGCTTTCCTCTTCTCCACTTTGGAATTGGCATAAGCTCTAAGATACGCATTCTACAGAGCCAAGGTCCACCCCATGGTCACAACCTGAGACAGAACAAGGAAATGCCAAATCAACAAATGAACGCATAACAGACCCCAAAAGCATAAAGCGCAAAAATACTCACACTGCTAATAGCAGCAGCCACAACCTCTTCAAGACTGCGGGAGCGAGCGTCAAGGTAATCTACGAAGTCCAAAGGCAAAGCGTGCCCCTTCCATAGTTCAAGAGCGACGCCAAGGTGTGTCATTCTATTCTTAACCGAAACTTTCTACTCAGGATTGTATTGTTGTGAAGGGGCAGAGTCTGAAGGCGCGACATACCTTAAAAACATAGGATTCACTCAAACTCGCTCGAGAAGGTTGACGCGTACATTTGGAGCTTTAAACTTATTTGAAAGATCCTCAACGCTTAAACTCTTCTAAAAAAACTTTGCCCGTTGTATTGTATCATTGAGGCAGGTAGCGAGGTCTTGAATGCTAATTTCGACCTTTGCAAGATTCGCTGAATCACAAAGTGGGGTCGATAGCAGCAGCTGGTGAACCCTCACCTCCAACCTCTGCAGAATCACCCACCCTCCTTAACTTCCGCTTCTTCACGGAGTGAACTGAAGAAGATGGAGTTGGGGTAGCCGCAACAGCTGTATCGATTATAACAGTAGGACTCGAAGACTCCTGCTGAACAGGGATCGATCCAGAAGCGTCAAGCTCCATAGTCTTGTCCTATGGGCTAGAATTTGAATCTGAAACTTCCACTATCAAAGTTACCCGGCACAAGGGTTCTGCAGCTATACAGCTGCCATTGCCGTTAGACCCATCCCCCTCACACGATAGCTTTTGCACCATCATCTTTCTTGCTAATTGGAGATAGGCAGACATGTCCGTAGTACTAGGAAAACAAAACATATGGTCAGAAATAACAAGCAAATATATCCAAAGGAACATTAACAGGCAGTACCTTTAGGAGTCAGAACTGGAACCTTCACAGAGGTCACATAACTTTAAAAACCTCTCATCTAAAATCTCAAAAACATTGAATTTTCATAACTAGAAAGCTCTGTTAAAATATCAGAATGCCAAGAATGCCCTAAAGCACAACGCCGAGGTTTAGTGGGGCACCAACGTCGATAAACATCCCAAGGGTGTGAGCGAGGAGATCGAATGAAAAAGAAACAATTCTTCTACTCTTTGTCAGGAAGGCTAGTAAGTAGATTGTGCGAGAATTTATAACGGGGCTGAAGATGGTAGAACCCCCGGGAATTGCAGATATAGAAGAGGTTAGAAAAATTATTAATGTCTGGAGGAACACAAAGCATCTTCGCAACCACTAGGAACTCCTAGATCATACGATAGGCATTCGGAATGGGGAACTCCTAGTTGGGTCGGCTTTAATCCAAGATGACCTAGAATCACTACAGGAAAACAGGCAAAAACCTACGGAATTTGCCTACGGAAAACCTACGGACAAAATCCCTTGCAAGTACCAACGGAACACCTACGGATAGCCTACGGAACATGGTAATATGAAATTCTATTGGTAATCCGTCGGTAATCCATAGGAAAATTTGCCATGAAACTGGTGGGAGAAATAGCGCCATTTTTACCAAGGGATTCCCAATGGATTTTTCCCTTGGGAAGTTTTTCAAAAATTTAGCGACGGAAAACCGAGGGAATATTCCCTTGGTAATCTTGATCAAAAAATACCAAGGGTTTCCCAACAGAATTTTCCCTCAGGAATTTTTTTAAAAACCGTACTGACGGAAAACCAACGGAATATTCCCTTGATAATCTTGTGAAAAAATTACCAAGGGATTCCCGACGAATTTTTCCGTAGGTAAGTTTTTTAAAAACGTTACCGACGGACAACCAACGGAATATTCCCTTGGTAATCTTGTTAAAAAATTACCAAGGGATTCCCAACGGATTTTTCCCTAGGTACGTTTTTTTAAAAATTTCGCTACAGAAAACCAACGGAATATTCCCTTGGTAATCTTGTGAAAAAATTACCAAGGGATTCCCAACGGATTTTTCCGTAGGTAAGTTTTTTAAAAACGTTACCGACGGACAACCAACGGAATATTCCCTTGGTAATCTTGTTAAAAAATTACCAATGGATTCCCAACGGATTTTTCCCTAGGTACGTTTTTTTAAAAATTTCGCTACGGAAAACCGAGGGAATATTCCCTTGGTAATCTCGAACAAAAAAGTACCAAGGGATTCCCAACAGAAATTTCCCTTGGGAAATTTTTTTAAAAACGTTACCGACGGAAAACCAACGGGATATTCCCTTGGTAATCTTGTTAGAAAAATTATCAAGGGATTACCAACGGATTTTTCCCTATGTAATTTTTTTTTAAAATTTATCGACGGAAAACCAACGAAATATTCCCTTGGTAATCTTATTCAAAAAATACCAAGGGATTCCCAACGGATTTTTCCCTTTTATATGATGCACACATATTTTGTATTTACTCATAATATTTCTTTTTTAACACTATGAATCATTTAATTATATGATTAATTGTGAAATAATATTCTAGCCAATAATGTTGCAAAAGTTTTGAATGTACGGTATAATCCAAATAGGGCTGTCAAAGGATCGATCGAATTCGGAGAAAATCAGTGCAATGCGGATCCGAATCCGAATACATGCACGTACCGACTATCGATTTCGATCCGAAATCATACAGGATCTTTATTCATTATTCAGAATTTGACGACGAAATAATTTCGAGATCCAATAAAAGATAATAATAAAAAATTCTTTTACAGGTAAATATATAAACTTGTACAAATATATTATATATAATAGATCGCTTTAATAACTATGCACCATATTGAATTGTTCCTTTAATGACAATATATATTTAGAACTATATATAAATACGTTTACGTATAGTATATTTAGTGAAGATCTATAATAAGTATATAGATTATTAGTTGTCTATTTAATAATAGTATATAATAGATATCTCCAATAACATATCCTATATATATATGTGTGTATATATTGTGTATGTAATTGAGATGTTTAATATCTAGACTAGTTGTATGTGTATATATTACATTGAAGTATCTTTATTACTATTGTATTATATATAATGTATAAGTTTAATACATTATATTATCATAATTCGTTGTCGGACCTTTAACGGATCGGACTCATTGATTCAAAACCCAATCCATTTACTTTGGATTACAGTTATTTATTATCGGATCTGACCCATCGAATATTTTAGTCAATTGAATATGCTAAAATTCGGATTGAATTCGGATTAAAATCCGCTCCTTTTATGAAATATGTTGATTGGACCAATTGGGGGGGATTGAACAGTTGATTCAATTGAATGAAGAGAATATT
The DNA here is from genome assembly GCA_026212405.1 of Petrea volubilis. NCBI lineage: Eukaryota > Viridiplantae > Streptophyta > Magnoliopsida > Lamiales > Verbenaceae > Petrea > Petrea volubilis. Next base: position 20,907,347 of record CM047870.1, read on the forward strand.
TTGAGCAGCAAATTTATTTATTTGATTTATGAGTTCAATTAAATAATGCAACTAAATCATTTTTCAATCACCATTTTAACTAAATCAATTGAGTTTACGAATTCAATTGAGGGATTGATTAACTAAATGTATGTTAATTTCACCATTTTAATTAGTCATGAATACTTAAGTTTATAATGATTGTAATTTTTTTGAATTTAAAAATAATTTATTAGTTGAATAATGATTTTCATGTTCAAAAATTATTTTAGATATACATATAGAAAATAAAAATAATAAAATTATTAGAAAACAATATTAAATAAATTAAATTTAATAGAGTGTAAAATATGTAAATATTAATTATTATCATTAAAAAAATCATAATTAAATGTTAACTGTTATAATTTGTAAAAGAAAAAACAAGATTAAAACGTTTACTCTACTAATAGTGAATTTTTGACTGTTGGACTCACTCTTCCTCACTCCCCACCAGGTACACTCTATCTCTCTCTGTTGTCTCTCTCTCTCTCTCTCTCTCTCTCACTCTCACCTAGCTGGTGCCGGCGGTGTGTTGCCGTCCAGCCGCCAACGCTCACACCACACCCAAACTCGGCGGTTGAGACCCCCTCCCCGACTCCTGTTGCCCCTGCCTCTAGCGCACTGTGCTGGGCGGCGGCCCCAAACCAGATCTGGGCCGCCGCCGTCCCCTTTCCCCCGTCGCGGTGACGCCGTCCTCCCCCCTCCCCCGCCGTTGAGTCACAGCTGCCGTCCCTCCCCCTCCCCCGCCCTCTCGCGCCGGCCCCCTCCCCCGCCCTCTCACACCAAACCCCAGCCCAACCCGTCGCGCCGCCACTCCACCCGGCGCCCCCCCTCCGTCGTCGGCCCCCTCCTCCCCTCCCAAATTAGTAGCCCCAGCCCCACCCTTCTCCCCCCACCCCCAGCCCAACCCCTCTCCCCACGCTCCCGACACCCTCCCCCCCTCCCCCAAACCACTCCTCCTCAGCCCAAGCCCTCTTCCCCCACCCCCCCCCCCCCGACCCCTCTCCCCCCCAGCCCAACCCCTCACGTCCCCACCCCCCCTCCCCCCCAAAAAAATAGCCCCCAATGAAGAACGAATTTTCTTGATATTTTATTTATTTGTTGTATAGTTTTAAATATATTTATGATTTATGTTGTTGTTGTTGTTTGTATTGTCTCGTAGGAGAAAAAGAATACAAAATACATTAGGGAGGAGATATTGTGGAGGTATGATTTTTATTTTGGAAAATTATGTGTTGGATGTAATTTGAAATCTAGATTGATATTTATTTTAGTTTGTATCAAATTTGTTGTGTTCTTCATTGTGATAATATATATAGTTGCTGAAAATTGATTATTAATAAAGTTGAATATGATTTTTATTTTATTAATGTGTATTAGTTGACGAAAAATTGTTAGTAGATTGTCGTAGTTGATGAAAAATATATGTTGTTGTTTGTTGTACATATATAGTTGATATTGTAGTTGATGAAAAAAATATGTATTGTATTGTTGTACATATGTAGTTGATGTTGTTGTAGTTGATGAACGCAATATATGTTGTAAATGATATTGTAGTTTATTGTTGTGATATATGTAGTTGTGAACGTATGTTTTTATTTTTTGTGTTGAACATGAGTTAAGTGTGAAATTGTTACTTATAATCGTTCGAATATGGTTATTGTAGTTCTTCATTGGGATAATATATTTAGGATATGAACAAATTGCATGCTTAAATTGGGATATGAATGTATTCATCACAAATTGCATTTTTTATATGAATATAAAATATAGTCTCAAAATACATTCCGTAGGTTTGTTAATGCGAAGATATTCATAGCTAACTACATATTTTTTTGTGAGCAATCTTCTCAAGTCCCTTAAGTATATATATGAATATCATTTGTATGAGATAGCATTAACAATGCTAGTTTATACTTTAATTACAATAAAATTAACAAGTCCTTGAACTTATGTAGATGAATATTCCTCCGCATAGGAGTTGGATGTACACTAGGGCTATTCCTAGTCGTGGAGGCCTTAATCCTGAATTTGTTAGTGGGGTTGAATCGTTTATACGACATGCTAAGGGTACCCATGAATATATGTCAGAGTCAGTGATTCGATGCCCATGTAAGAAATGTTTAAGGAAATTTAGCTTATTGTTGGAAGATGACGTGAGGTATCATCTTTATCAGCATGGCCTCAAACCAAATTACTGGTACTGGACAGATCACGGGGAGGTAGAACCCTCGCAGACAAGTGAACCATGTATCGATCACGGTTTATCAAGTACTTGGTATACTAGCCACGAATATCCGTTAGGAAGATATGCTGAGATGTGTTTTGATGCCTCCAGGCAAAACATTGGTGGTTCTTCCTCGCATTTCAATGAACACGAGTTTGTAGTTAGGGATGCAAATGATCAGCGAACGTTGAATGACGAGCCTCCTAACTCAGAGACTCAAAAGTTTTATGATCTTTTGAATGAGTATAACCAACCCGTTTGGCCTGGGTGTGAAATTCATTCACCATTGTCTGTCGCTGCGAGAATCATGAGCATGAAAAGTGACTATAATATGTCACATGATGGTATTGATGAAATACTTCAATTGATGTCCGAACTGAGTCCTACAAGCCATAGTATTCCAACTACTTTCTATGAGGCGGAGAAGCTGATGAAGAAACTTGGGTTGGTTAGCCAAAAGATTGATTGTTGCGTCAACGGTTGTATGTTATACTACAAAGACGATGACAATCGTATTGAGTGTAAATTTTGTGCTGCGCCAAGGTATCAACCTATTGTTGAAGGGAGGAAAATTAGGAGAAAACAAGTTCCCGTTAAAAGAATGCACTACTTGCCCCTGATTCCTAGGTTAAAACGTTTGTATGCCTCGATGAGTTCAGCTCCTCATATGAGATGGCATGCAGAGAATCACCGACCAATCGGGGTTATGTGCCATCCATCGGATGGAAATGCTTGGAAACACTTTGACCAAGCATTTCCTGAATTTGCCCGAGAATCGAGAAATGTGAGGCTAGCTTTGTGTGCGGATGGGTTCACTCCATATTTTCAATCAGCATCACCGTATTCTTGTTGGCCAGTCATTATCACGCCATACAATTTGCCTCCAGAAATGTGTATGACAATACCTTACATGTTCTTGACATGTATCAATACCTTACATGTTCTTGACATGTATCAATACCTTACATGTTCTTGACATGTATCATACCCGGGCCTAAAAATCCAAAGGCTAATATCGATGTATATTTGCAGCAATTAATTGATGAGCTGAAAGAATTGTGGGATATCGGGGTACCTACTTACGATGCGTCAACTAAGCAAAATTTTCAAATGAGAGCTGCATTGTTGTGGACTATTAATGATTTTCCAGCATATGGGATGCTATCAGGTTGGATGACTACTGGTAAACTAGCTTGCCCATATTGTATGGGTTACAGCAAGGCAGTCACATTGAAGCATGGTCGGAAAAATAGTTGGTTTGACTGTCACCGACAATTCCTGGACATGAATCATCCGTACAGGAGAAACAAAACTGGATTCAAAAAGAATCAAACTGAGTATGATCCTCCACCTCCCAAATTGAGTGGATGTGAAATATGGAACGAGGTCTGTTACCTGCCAAAGGTTACAGAACAAAGTGACATAGGTAGGATTGATGGTTACGGAATAGAGCATAATTGGGTAAAAACAAGTATATTCTGGGAGTTGCCTTATTGGAAGGATCTATTAATACGTTATAATCTAGACGTAATGCACATTGAAAAGAATATATTTGATAATATATTCAATACAGTTATGGACATTAAAGGGAAAACTAAGGATAATGTGAATGCACGTTTAGATATGAGGGAGTTGTGTAGGCGGCGTGAACTAGAGCTAGTTACGAAGCCTAATGGTCAGTGAGGTAAACCAAAGGCAAAGTATACATTCACGGTAGAACAAAAAAGAATGATTTGTGAATGGATTAAAGAACTGCATATGCCTGATGGATATTCTTCTAACCTATCACGGTATGTAGATACACGCCAAGGAAGGATACATGGAATGAAAAGTCATGACTGTCACATATTTATGGAGCAGTTGTTGCCGATAGCTTTCAAAGAATTGCTTGATGAGATATGGAAACCACTAGCAGAGTTGAGCAAATTTTTTAGGGATTTATGTTCCAGTACTTTGAGGCAGGAAGATCTAGATAAGATGGAACAAAACATTCTTACTATATTATGCAAACTAGAAAGAATATTTCCCCCTGCATTCTTCGATGTAATGGAGCATTTACCAATCCATTTGATCGAAGAGGCAAGAAATGGAGGGCCTGTTCAATTCAGATGGATGTACCCATTTGAAAGGTAATCACCAGTTCATATCATTCAAATTCTATAATCACATTACTAAAAACTTTATAATCATAAAAACTTATTTTGTATATAGGTATCTTGGAAAAATAAAGAAGACTGTGAAACAAAAAGCACAAGTTGAGGGGTCAATTTGTGAGGCATATCTACGTCATGAGACTGCCAACTTTTGTTCGTTCTACTTCGATACTCACGTCTGTTCATTAAGGACGAGGGTTGGTCGTAATGACGATGGTGGTTGTGATAACTTAACTCCACCAACATTGTCTATTTTCAATCAATCCGGTCGTGCTTATGGAGCGTCGTCAACTCGTCATTTTCAAAATGAAGTCGAATATAATTCGGCAACGCTTCATGTCTTGTTGAATTGTGATGAGATCAAGGAATACATTGAGTAAGTGCATAAATTTTTAGTCAAAAAGAATTTCTAAGTACGTGAATTATTTTTTATTCAAAAAGGTTTTTCTGTTACATTCAATTAATACATTATACCGTTTATATAAATTTGTGGGTGTAGCTTTTTCATTGAACATCTCGGGGTTCCAGAAGCAAATTCCATAGATAGAATTCAAAATGAATTTCAAAGCTGGTTCAGGGAATATGTGAGTTCACATTAATTAAAAATATTACAAACCTTTTCATACACAAACTTAAAGAAAATAATATGATTATTCTTCTACAGGTCTATAATCCTATGAATCAGATCACTAATCCATTCGTGCGCCACTTGGCATTGGGGCCTAATACAAAGTTTAAGACCTATCCTAGGTACTTTGTCAATGGTTACAATTTCCACACTCAATCCTGGTGTCGTGGCAAAAAAACAATGAACTGCGGGGTTTGGGTTAAAGGAAGTTATAGTGACGAAAACAATGAAGATGATTATTACGGTATTTGGAATGAAATTGTAGAGTTGGAATATCTTGGTCAACCCATGAAGAAGGTCATTTTATTTAAATGTGATTGGTATGATCCTACTCCCCAACAAGGAACTCGCATTGGCGATGAGGAATGCATGATTGTTGAAGTCAAGAAAAGTGGCCGGTATAGGCGGTATGATCCATTCATAATCGTGCAACAAGCTCGTCAGGTTTATTTTGTTTCATATCCTGGACGGATACGGGGCAAAGTGAATTGGTTGGCCGTGATTAAAACTAAGGCACGGAGAAGAGTCGAAAATGTGGAACTATTGGACGTAGCCTATCAAAATGACGAGGGCATACTTGTGAACACAATAGTTTCTGATGATCTTAACTTAGCTCTACGTGATCATAACAACGTTGTGGAAGATGTTGATGACAGAGATTGTAATGAGTCGGAATACGAGAGTGAATCCAGTGAGGAGTAGGATGACGAATATGATGACGAAAATGACGAAGAATAGAGTTTAAATGCGCAATTAAAGTTGTAACATACGTACTTAACAAACTCTTTTAAGTTTATTATTGTAATTTCAATTTTCTATGAATTGTGTCTTATTATGCTTATATATGTGGTTATTCATGTTTATTTGTCTTCTTTTTGTTTGGTAATTGTTTGTGAAACGGAACTTAGATGAACAAAGAATGTCGTCCTCCGAGTAGAGCCTTACGTGGTAAGGCTATAGGCCGGGGCATCTCTACTCGCAGCTCCACACATGCCCCAGCAGCTACCCCCTCACAGTTCCCAGTTCCAACCTCCTAGCATACCCCGGATGCTTCCTCGTCACCTTCACGTGATGAGCATTAGCCTACTCCCGACGTAGGATCTCCGTCCACCTTACCCACAAATCCCTCCCTATCACCCGCTGCTTCTGCACCATCATATGAGCATGGTACAGATAATACATTTGACATGCCTACCGCACCACCTGCTTGTAAGGTAGAGATAAAGCCAGCTGGAGGTGCCAAAAATCCTTCATAAGTATTGTTAGTTACAAATTCATGTTTTTTTATTTGGTTATTAGAAAATATGTTGTTAATTATACAGATAATATATTAAAACTTTGCACAGATATATCAAAAATTGGATGGCACCCATGCAATATCTGATGTCATCAAACGTTGTTTAAAAGATCCATACTGTAGGTGGCAGTCCATCCCGCCGTATAAGGTTGATGCGATGTTTGATGAGTGGAGGGTAAATAAGATATTATGTAAATATTGATTAATTATTAAATAAATATTATATTGTTCTTCACATTTAATTTTTTGGATGATTGGCAGAGAAACACATATATTACCAGCCACAGTATGAGGCACATATGAAGAAGGCCTTCATTTTTAATGGACGGCGGCGGTTGAGTGGCATGTATTATGATATCAGGGATAGTAGGAAGAGGCCTGCATGGATGCTCCCTAATACCTATGCGGAGTTGTGTAAGTATTGGGATTCCCCAGATTTTAAGAGGATTTCTGATCAGAACAAGAAAAATAGAAGCTCACCAGCTGGAGGTGCCACTTACACAGCGGGCTCTAAATCTATGGCCACTATTGCAGAGGAGATGGTAAAACTGTTATAAATTATTCTTATATAAGTAATCTTCAATTTGCATGACTTATTGTGTATTAAGTATATAATGAATGATATTCTTTTACAGACACAGGAAAATAATGGTGTACAACCATCACCTGCAGCAGTTGTTCTAAGAACGCGTCAGCGGAAGTCTGATAAACAGATTGTTGATCCCCGTGCATCTGATTTCATTGTAAGTGTATTTCAATTATTTTCTTAACTTGTTTAATAAAATTAAACATTTGTTTCAATATCAATATAACTATAACATATTCTAATATGTAGGAAAAATATGAAGTATTGAAGCAGCGTCAGCAGCATGAGTCTGACCTTAGTGAGACAGGGTCTACCAGCACGACACAGTCTGATATTCGGTTGTGGGCTGAAGCTGCTGGAGGACCAAACAAAAAGGGTCGCACGTACGGGATGAACTACATTGCGGACCCTTCATACACGACGCCGACATCGCTTAGCCAGGTGCCACCATCCTCCTCGACTACGCAGACCCTGCAGGATGAGATTGAGAAGTTGAGAGCAGAGCAGCAGGAGATGAGACAATTAATTCAAGCAGATAAGACCGGCTACCAGGAGTTGAAGGATTCACAAAGTCAAATAGTAGGAATGTTGCATCAGTTGTTGAGAAAGCAGGGGATTCCTTCACCGTCCACCACCCACTCCCCGCTCGTTGATGCTCCAACCCACCATGGCGACCACGATGATGACTACGAGGGTGATGCCTGACTGATGATTTGTACTTTATTTTGATTTGGTATTGATTTGGAGTTTATATGATGTGGACGTGATTTGGAGTTTATCTGATGTGGTATTGATGATGATATGGTATTAACTACTACTTTATTTGATATTTTGTATTTTATTTCTATTTATTGGTTTGAATAGTATATAGGCAGGATGGACTACGATGATTTCTAATATTTTGAATATTTGGTTTTTTTTCTACGATGGTTTCTAATATTTCGTTAGATTCTAATATTTTAATTTTGGTTTTGTATTTTATTACGTTAAAAATATTTATAACAGGTCAAAAAATATATAAATATAATATATATATATATTTTTTATTATTTCAATTCCCAACGGAAAGCCAACGGAAATCCCACAGATTTAATTTGAAAAAAAAGACACCTACCAACAGAATACCTACGGAAATCCAAGGGAAACCAAAACAAAATTTCTGTAGGCAATCCATTGGTAATCCGTAGGTAAATCTTCCCTAGGTTTTCTGTTGGAACTTCATTGCAACTCTATCCGTTGGTAATCCATTGGCAAATGAGTTCGACATATCTGTGGGTTTTCCGTAGGGTATCCGTCGGCAAATCAGTTCGAAATTTCGGTTGGTTTTCCGTAGGGAATCTGTCAGCAAATGAGTTCGACATTTCTGTTGGTTTTCCGTAGGGTATCCGTCGGCAAGTCAGTTTGACATTTCCGTTGGTGTTCCGTAGGTACCCCGTCGGCAAATCAGTTAGACATGTCTGTTGGTTTTCCGTCGGGTATCCGTCGGCAAAGTCCTACCGACGACACTTTTTCTGAGGGAATTCGGTCCGTAGGTGTTCCGTCGGGATTCCGTTGGAAAACGAAAATTCCGTAGGGTTTTCGTAGGAAGATTCCGTAGGTAATCGCCTGTTTTCTTGTAGTGAATGTTGCTGACCTCATCAGGAATGGGGAACCTCAACCTTGCTTAATAAGAAGCAACATCAAAACATCGATAGCCAGGGGGTGGGGAACTCATCCAATCGGACTTATGGGGAGCTCTAATCCGCCAGACCTTAGGGATATGAAATTTTTTCCACAGAGCGCGGATGCCACTTTTACCAAAAAAGGATCTTTGTTCGAGATCAGGGCGATGAGGTTGTGGAGGAGTAGAATGATAATCGGCAGGAGTTGGTACACGAGGGCTAAGGGGGCCTTCTTTAGGATTGTCACTATATCCCTCCTCTCTAGAAGTGAAACCATAAGGACTTAGAGGTTAATCACTATCAGAGGTAAGAACCTTATACGAAGAACCTGGAACATTAAACTTCTTACCCTTGGAAAACACTGAGTCACGCTTAGTGAGAGTCTTATGAGCTCTACAAAACTTAGGCATACTACCTACTGCCAACCTTACTCCCAGCATAATCATCTATAACCCGACTCAATATAGGATCACTTAACGAAGCATCACTATCCATATTAGCAAAGGGCTTACTGAAAACAAAATAGGAGAAGGGAAAATAAGAAGAACCTATGCAAGCAAAGGAAGAGAATACCATTAATAAAGGAGGAAAAGAACGTCACAGTGAAGAGAACCTGCTACTATCGTTGGTAGCAAAGGGAAGAAAAACGGACAAAGAGGCAAGTGAACAAATAGAAGATGAATCTAAACAGACAAATTTGGTAAAGTAAAAAAGGAAGGACACATGGCTAATGGAGAAACAAAACCCAGACGACAAAACAAAGTGAAATTCAAAATCCCAAAAGTGGGCCAGGCCTGACAAAGACACCCAAATGGACTTAAACCAATGATCAATTAAACGGCCCAACAAAACATGATGTTGTTTATTAAAACAAACCCAAATCAAAATAAGAAGACTAAGATCAAAGGTAATACATTAAAAGTTCATCAAGCAAATATTACATCTTCTTTTAATAAACTTGTGGGATTAATGATGCGGGCCAAACCCAAAATATATTCTGAATAATAATAAAGACCCATTTGAGGACATTAAGATGAATCACATGGATCACAAAGGCCTATACACTAAGTACAAGCCTAATAAAGACTTAATATATATATATATATAAATATATATTATAGTAGAGATATATATATATATATCTCTACCATAAAGCCCATCATTTCATATATTTAATCCAAACCCTTCATATTAGGGTATATAACACTATGAGATTGTGAGAAGTGTTCATGTATGGTTATTGGTATAAACATCTAAATCCTTCCATCTTACTATTCTAAGAATAGACTTTCTTCTCCAAGAGGATATCATCTTCTCTTACTTGATCACCAAGAATTCAAGAGCAACTTTGTGGGAGCTGGAAAATCGACCCATCCCAACTTTAATGCCATTTTTTGCATCATGTAAATGCCTTTATTAACTTTACAAACAAGAGTTACTTATTTTGAAAGCCCTTCACTTTAGAAACATTTATTTCTCTTAATGTTGTAGTTTCATACATTTTATTACGACACGTCGTAGTCACATCTAAAATCATTCATGATAATCTCGTAAAACGATACAATAATTAAGTATTTATGACTGAGCATGACATGTTGTTTGATTACTAACAAACCGGTAAACTATAATGATAAGCTTAAAATATACACATTTTCGTATATGCAATATGTGAAAATTTGGGGCCTTAATTGAGAATTTGATGCCGAATTGTGAAAATAGGTAGTCAATAAGATGATATTGCTAAACTTATTTCAAATAAAATGAATTGTTCCTATTTTGGTTGAAATTTTTAGGTAATCTCGTGTCGTTTTTGAAAACAATTAAACAAAGGAGCGCACAAAAGGAAATCTAAAAATTGCCTTATTGGATGATGGGACAGCTTAAGCTGTCTTCATGGGGTAAGCCGTCCCAACGAGAACAGTGGCACCAAAAAAGAGTGCAAATTAGGATGGCTTTGCCCATCCTACAGCGCGAAGCCGTCCCGAAGCTTACAGTTACGGCAAGAAACATGCAAAATGGGATGACTTTGCCCGTCCTGAGTTACGAACCCGTCCTGAAGTGAACAGAAGGTTTAGAATCCCTTCAGATTAGGACAGCTTAAGTTTTCTTGCACAACACGAAGCCGTCTCACTGGTGCTTGACCGTCCCACCACTTACAAAAGGCCTAAAGTCCATGCAAAATGGGACGGCTTTAGCCGTCCCGATGTACTTGAAGCCGTCCTTATATGCATCCGCGTACAAGAAAAGTTATTTCCTACTAGGATTCTAACGGCCGTTACCCTACACCAATTTAAGGGACTCCATATCATGATTTTCTAAGACACTTTTGGTTGATTTTTCAAGAGGAGTTCAAGGACGAAAGCTCAAGAAGGGCATCAATTCAAGGGCCAAGTTCTCCCCTCCCTCAAGATTATCTCCTCAAGCCGAGTTTGCTTTTATATTTTCTTTCACTTTTATTATGTTTTTGTTTTGTTTTTATTTGGCTATGTCTAGCTAACTAAATTATAGCCACCTCTGGCCATCAAGATTTAATCAAAACTGATAGAATTTGCCAAGAAACTTAGACGATAGATCAATATATGTCTATCAGGGCAATTTGGGAGTTTAATAGAACTCAAATGATAACATTATTAAACTATGTATAAAGATGGTCAAAAGGGGGTATCTATCAGGTGGAGAAAACTCACAACGGAAGTATGTGTAACTGTGAAAGTATGTAGGGACATTTCTGTAGTTTCGAAACACATAGTTATAACGAACAGTTGTAATTATGTACGAACATCAGTTTCTCAGCCCGAAAAACACCATCAAACTTAAAGAATTGTATTACTTGAGAGACTGCAATATAACATAATTAAACTCTACTTACAGTTTCCAGACATGCTGATAGTATTTCCATTCCGGGGATCGCACCAAGCCCACGCTACAAATGTAGGTTAACATTCAAAATATGCAGAGTTACTAAACCATCATAAACAATGCAATAAATACAACAGAAGGGGTAAAGAGAAGGATTTTTCACTTGAGAAACAAATGCACATTAAGCTACCAAGTTTTGCATCCGTGTTCTACAAACAAAGCCTCCACAAAAGAAACAACGTAAAGGCTACAATTGATCGATCTGTTTGGCAAAAGCACCATAAGGCAATTAACGGACATGGAAACTTAATATCAGCGATAAGAAAAAGTAGCAAATTGTAATTATACGAGAAAAAAGAATAAAATCCTAAGAGTGTAGTTATCTTGAAAGGATCGGAAAATCGTTAATTAAGGGATCACCTAGCTTGCGGGAGTATCATAACAGTGCAACATTAATATCCAAATTTGAAATAGTTGAGTAACTGTAAGCTATACACAACAAATTTTGGGAGGTGGAGGATGGGTTGAAGAAGGCAGTTGGGCATAAATTTGCTAGGCGTAGGGAAAACAGGTGGTACTAGAAACCAAGTACCCATTCCCTCGAAGTCAAAGTGCTACAAGTCATCACAAATTTTACTCTTTTCATTAAACATTACACGTTATTCTCACCAGTTGATTTCTTCGATCGGCATCTGGACACTGGCATGTCATTTATTTCAAAAAGAGGCCAAACAAACTAAATATTTAAGCCACAATCACCAATCACATCCTAAAACCAAAGGATCGAAAAACAATTAGAAGGGGAGAGGACTGGAAAAGAGATAGGAAACAATTAAAAAAAAAAAAAAAACTCATGAACAAAGAGATTGTTTTGAAAAGAAGTGAAGGATAGTTCTGCTGTGTGAACTAATAGAAACAACACATTGGGAGTAAGGAGTAAACCAACACTTTGGTCTCCTATGTTTAAAGATTTCGTCACTCACCTCTCTCCCCCCCCCCCCACCCCCCCACCCCCCCATATATATTCTTCCTATTTTATTCTTTTGTTTTCTTTAATTTTTTTTCTCCATTGTGTTTTGCTTTTTCCCTAAAAGTTTCTTTTTCTAATGTGGGCGTTTGGCTTGTTCTATTGGAGTTTACATTAATGTGGTGATACAATATTGAATTTTTTAGGGTAAAAAATTGTCATTTTTATTGTTTTCCTTTGCAATATCATTTCTAGTAGCTGTCTTATCTTATATATCTCATTGATACATCTCTTCATGGATCAAAATGCAGTTTACCCCAAGTAAAATATCTAATGAGGAAAAAAAGAAAAAGGCGCAAAGAATCCTAAAGAAAGTTGTTGGAAATATGACATTTCATGTGCCTTTTCCATTATACATTTAAGGCTTACTATAATAAATTTCCTTTCCATTATTCTTGGAAATATGTGCAAAGTGACAATTGGCCTATGGCAAAGCTAAACTTTGATGCCTAGTGGCTACTTGTTTTCAATTTCATGGCCGAGCATATTTTGAATTAATAAATGTTACGACATTAACTTATTTATTCCTATTTCATTCAGTATCCAATCTTCATTTTTCATAAATCTTTTAAAGCTTTCTATAATGGAAACCGAAGTATAAAAGTACCGTCTCAAAGTGTTTTGGTAAAATAGATTTTTGACCCTTTATAATGTTCAGACTCGATTTCTTATCCAATGAGATAGTCCCACCTAGAAAGTGGGATATGTAATCCAATTAATTTGATTAAACTTAATAGGAGTTGTAATTTACTATATTGCCCTTAAATTTATATAATGTAGCCTAAATTTAAAGGTTTTTTTTTCTTAATCTACTTATAATTCATATATAAAAAATAACACTACCAAACGCTTCTTGGAGAATACCTCACGAACTAATACTTGTTATCAAACATATTAATGCAACAGATTTTTATATATTTATGACATATAACTCAATACTTCGTTATCAAACACCTTATACACTACTAGCAAATGCAGTCAAAAAATAAACAAAATATTCTTGTATATTGTGTTTATTTTTTATCACGTATATTTTGTCTACTTTCTAGCACTTTTTACCCGAAATGGGAGGGTTAGATAGAAGTGCGTTTCGCATGTCATGTGACACCTCTCTCTCTCTCTCTCTATATATATATATATATATATATATGTTTGAGCCCAAAAATGAATTTTTGTATAAATTCGGAGTGGGCTGGTTTTGGCCCTTTTCGCCACGCCCAAATGAATTAATTAGGCCCAGGCCACTTTGACGGGTCCACAGAGCCCATGTTGGAGGCCCAGGCCGGAATGAAATAACGGCCCATGGCCCAATCGGCCATAGTAACAAATAAGGAGGTCCATCCATTTCAAATAATCAAGTCTTTTGAAGTCATCCAACTCCAAAAATAAAGGAATGTGGTTGCAGCTTGAAGCCTATAAAAGGGAGCTGAATTCATCATTTGGAACACACATCATCAATGAATCAATCAACATACAACATCAAACACAACAATTCTCTCAATCAAGAAGTCATCACTTCTTTGATTTTTTAGTCTAAATGAACAAAGAATAGCTTTAGTTCAAGTAGGTAGAAAACCGCTACGGGTGTTTGTAGCCATACCTCATTCAGCTCGAAGTGAGGATATCAATGCACTCATTCCGTAATGTCACAAGGTCGTAGCCATCACTCACTCGTAGCTAGAGTTCTTAGGGATTTCTCAATGCATCTCTGTCATAGATATGGCCCGAGTCATCAATGCGTGTGTCTGTAGTCGAGTCCTGTAAAGTCCGTTTGGCGAGTAGCTATAGTCTTCGAATTTATTTTCTCTTCGATTTAAACTTTTCGACCCTTTTCGATTTTTGAGAGTGCTAAATTGTTAAGTCCTATATTGAGTTGTAGGCAAGTAGAACCTCATGGGTAGTGTTTGCCTACTCCAATTCGGTCGTTTTTTAGATAGAAGTCTTGGGCGCATTACATTTTTCACTTCGAATCGCATTACATTTTGTTTTCACTTTGAATTGCATCACTGTTTCACTTTGAAATACAAGACTTCCACTTGTCTGCTCCTGCACACTGGCAAGCCCGCACCCGAACACGAGAAAGCTCATTTCGAATCGGCTGTTTTTCAATTGAACTCAGCTGGTTCGAACCCTGAGCAGCCACTTCGGCGCGGCCAAAGAAAATTTATGCAAACATCTTTTTCTGGCTTGCCTGGTGGGACTTCTAATTTTTTAGTAAGACCAGTTGGAGTGCCAATCCCCTGATCAACCCACGGTCGCGCCAAAAATAGTCATCATGGCAAGGCCACTCATTATCAAGTAGGCCTAACCGAAGTCCAGGATGACTTGGTCAGTGTCGAAAAAGAACAATGGGAGAACGAAGTGGGCCTAGCCCAAGTCGTTTGCCAAAAGAACACGGTTTGCCCGGCTTTAATAAAACCAAGGGCATTACAGCCTCACATCAAGATGCCTCCTGGCATGCTGAATAAACTAGAGTTTCGTTCTGAAAACTGAAGCTATTTTTGATCACTTATTGGCAGATGGCAAAATCAAAGTGCCTAATGACCATAGAATGCCAACGGCCAAAGATCTGGAAGCCAAAGTGTATTGTAAATTTCATAATGCATGGACTCATAACACCAATGATTGTTTGGTTTTCAGGTGGATGATCCAAAGCTGCGTGGACAACGGCACGTTGCACGTTCTGCCGGAATGGATGAATAATAAAATGGGAATTGACAAAGAACCATTCCAGGCGGAAGGAGTAAACATGGTCAACATTTAGGATGACCCAGCCGAAAAGGAAAACCAACAAACTAAGCAGGAAATGACACAGTCAGAATTGCAATTAGGCCTTTGCACTAGATGTCATTCCGAAATGGCAACGATACCATGGGTCTATCCAGCGGGAGCTTACTATCCTTGGGCCAATCCCATGGCCAGCTTTTCCATGGTTCCACAGCCACCTATGGTGCCATATCCCCCTCACATGCTCGAGAGGCATTGTGCCAATGGCGGTCCATTGCGGGAAAATTGGAATAAGAGAAATCGAAGTCCACCCCGAAGGACTGACAGAAGTGATAAAAGGAGGGCACCCTCTAGCCCACCTCGAAGGTATGAACCAATTCGAGAACCGGTTCGTTCCAGGCTCATTAAATCGCCAGCAGTCCAGGAAGGACGTTGGATGGCAGTAAGGCATCCTAAGTTCCCTAACGGAAGAAGTCCTCGAGAGATGACGGAACACAGTACCGAAGACATTTGAGGCAGCGAAAGGAAGCCGAAATACGCAAAAGGAAAACAACGAAACCCATCAAGGGTAAGGTAGTGATGTTAACAAAGCCAAGAAGCCAGACAATCACCCCAACCGACATTCAATCGAAGAGAAAGATTGTTGACCCAATGATATTGGAAAGTGATGAATCAAAGAACGGTGTCCTGAGCAGACCAGACGGTGTCGGAGAGAAGGATCTACTGAGTGAATGAATCGTAAAGATGGAAAAACTAAACCAGGTCGACAAGGAGTTGCCAATGGAAACCACGGACATACCGTCATCCAGTGGCGATGCTATCAACATGGAGTGTAACATGGTATGGGCATTCCTTTTCGGTACTAATGTTAACAGTGATTCTCAGGATAACACGGGTAAAAGCAGTGAAGTCTGGGATACCAGTGAGCCGGTAGCTTTCTTTGTAAGTAATGCCGAACAAACAGTCCAGAAGAGTAAGACGGTCGAAGAGATAAAGACTTTGTTCCAGAAGCCGCCGCCAAGCATGGCGAAACATGTGAAACCCCTCTTCGTGGCTGGCCATCTTGATGGCAAGCCTACTGGAAGAATGCTGGTTGACAATGGAGCCGCAGTAAATATCATACCTCTCCAAACCATGAAACGCATTGGAAAGGAGAAGAATGATCTCCTCAAGACAGATGTGGTGATCAGCAATTTCGCGGGGGGAAAAGCAGACATCATGGGGATACTGCCAATCGAAGTAAGTATCGAAAATAAGACAGTCACTTCTGCCTTTTTCGTTATAGACGCGAAGACTTCATACAATGCCTTGCTAGGAAGGGATTGGATCCATTCCGCCACGTGCATCCCTTCAACCTTACATCAGTTTTTGGTATTTTTGGGAGATGGCGAGAACGAACCAGAAGTAGTGAAGGCAGAAGAAAGGCCGTTCACGGCTAATGCGAATGTAGTAGAAGCTAGGTACTATTCCGATAATGTCAGACCATACAGGTTTATCGAACAGGACAAATATGGCCGTCCGCTTTGTGCCACTTCGTCTGTGGCACCAGTTCGTTTAGAAGTAGCACTGACTAAGGAGGTCAGCAGGCCTTGCAATGCGGATAGCACCGGATAATAAATAACGTTGATATAGACGAAATTGTAATAATTCCGGATAGCACCGGATCATTAATAATAAATAACACTCTGGCCTTATTGGCCAAGGACCTTTCCGATTACTATAGTTGTAATGCGGATGTAATCTATGAGCATGATCAAAATCTCACTTCGACGGATGGGATCACATTAAAGGAATTGAATGCCGCTCCGGCAAAACTCGATGACGTTAGGATTCAGGTTCAAGATCCTGTCATCGAGGTGGAGCTTGGCAATGAAAATGATTATAGGCCCATGTACATCAGTGCTTTACTAAGCCCAGAAAATAAAGAGGCCATGATCAACATACTTAAAAAATACAAAGACTGTTTTGCATGGAATTATAATGAAATGCCAGGTCTCAGCAGAGACTTGGTGGAGCATCGTATACCCATTTTGCCTGGGTTTAAGCCATGCAAACAACCTCTTCGACGCATGTCCGACGAAGTCTGTGTGTTGATCAAAGAAGAGATTCAAAGGCTTCTTAAAGCAGACTTCATCGAAGTAGCCAGATACCCCGAATGGGTGAGCAATGTTGTGCCAGTCATCAAAAAGAATGGCAAACTGAGAATTTGCATAGATTTCAAGGACTTAAATTTGGCATCCCCGAAAGATGAGTACACAATGCCAATGGCCGACATGATGATAGATGCCGTCGTAGGGCATGAATACTTAACTCTTGTCGACGGCAATGCAGGATATAACCAAATTTTCGTAGCCGAAGAGGATATCCCGAAACTGGCATTCCAATGCCCGGGGGGCATTAGTACCTTTCAATGGAAGGTTATGCCGTTTGACCTCAAAAATGCTGGAGCTACATACCAGCGAGCTATGAATTGTATCTTTCATGACTATATGAATGACTTCGTCAAGGTCTACATTGAAAATCTCATCATTAAGTCTACCAGCTTTGCTCAGCATTTAGAGCACCTGGTTAAGGCCTTCAAAAGGATGAGAAAGTTTCAGTTAAAATTGAACCCGCTGAAATGCGTGTTCGGAGTGGCCGCAGGCCATTTTCTTGGGTTTTTAGTGCATAAGAAAGGAATAGGAGTAGAAGCAAACAAGGCAAAGGCCATCCTGGCCGCCCAGCCACCTCGAACCAAGAAAGAACTTCAGCAGTTTCTTGGAAAAGTCAATTACTTGAGGAGGTTTATTTCGAACCTCGCAGGCAAAACCAATATTTTCTCACCCTTATTAAAGTTAAAAGACCATGACCACTTCGAATGGTCAGAAGAACATGGGCAGACATTCGATAAGATCAAGGAAGCTTTGACTTCCCCTCCTGTGATGATGCTGCCACGAAAAGGAGAACCGCTTAAGCTTTACTTATTAGCAGCTGACAAGACCATTGGGGCCTTCTTGGCTCAAGATGACAAAAATGGTCTCGAACGAGCTGTATACTTCTTAAGCAAGTATTTGAGCGACACAGAACAAAGATACCATCCGATCGAAAAGCTATGTTTGACTTTATACTTCGCATGTATCAAGCTACGACACTATTTACTACTAGTAAAGGTTCTTGTAATCAGTAGCGTCGATGTGATCAAATACATGCTTTCGAGATCAGTAGTGCGTGGTCGGATAGGCCGTTGGGCCATCCACCTAATGGAGTATCAACTGCAATTTGTTCCACAAAAGACTGTGAAGGGCCAAGCCTTGGTCGATTTTCTTATCGACCACCCAAGTGTCGAAATAAGTGATAAAGTAGCGTAACAAATCGAGATGCTATCAGTATTCATGAAACCATGGATCCTTCAATTCGATGGGTCGCGAATGGACAAAGCATTTGGGGCTGGCATTGTGATCACTTCGCCATTAGGAATCAAGACTGGTATGTCAGTCCAGTTCGATGTCCCATGCACCAACAATCAGGCCGAATATAAGGCCTTGATCCTTGGATTTGAATTACTACATGAGTTAGGAACATCCAGTATCAGCATAATTGGAGACTCCCAACTCGTTATTAAGCAGATCCAAGGAACATTCCAATGTCGAAATCCCATACTAGACAGGTATATCTCCACGGTCAATGCTTTACTAATAGGATTCGACGAAGTGACATTTCAGCATGTGGCTAAGAACTCCAACTTCGAAGCCAATGAGTTGGCTCAAATAGCCACTGGAGTAGAATTTTCCAAAAATTGTAGGACCGCCAGTTATACTATCACGAGGCTGGTCTATCCCTCTCATTTCGAAAGAACCAATGTTTGCGCCATAGAAAGCACCATGAGGCAAATTGAGGGTTGGCACGAACCAATATTAAGGTATTTGAATGATCCCTCCCAAAGAGCACCTCGACGAGTCAAGATGAGAGCTGCCAACTATGTGGTTCTGGGAAATCATGATGACGTTCTTTTACAATGTGTCGGACAAGATGAGGCAATGAAAATTATGATGGAAGTCCACGAAGGAGTATCTGGGGCCCATCAAAGTGGCCGCAAGATGGCATGGTTAATCAAGAGATATGGCTTTTTTTGGCCAAAAATGATGCAAGATTGCCATTGGCTGGCAAAAGGTTGCAAAAAATGTCAGCAATGGTTTGATTCAGAAAGTACCAGCGGAGGAAATGAATCTAATAATCAAACCTTGGCCATTTCGATGTTGGGCCATCGATCTAATAAGGGCCATTTTCCCTCCCTCTTCGGAGCAGCATACCCACATTATTACTGCAACGGACTATTTTACTAAATGGGTGGAGGCTATTCCCCTCAAGCAAACAGATCAAGGAACTATAGCAAGGTTTATCAAAGAACACCTAGTACATAAATTTGGAATCCCTCAAACTATCATAACAGATAGGAGAACCATGTTCACAGGGTCCGAAATCCAGACTTTTGCCACAGAATATGGCATCCAACTTACACATTCGACGCCATATTATGCACAAGGGAATGGGCAAGTTGAATCCACCAATAAAACCTTAAAAAGTATCATTTCGAAGATGGTAGAAGGAAATCCTAGAGCATGGCATTTATTGCTCTCTGAAGCATTGTGGGCCTATCGAACAAGTAAATGCCGCGGCACAGGGACTACCCCATTCCGACTCACCTATGGCCACGATACAGTCTTACCCCTGGAAATCAACGTGAGATCTGCACGGATAGCTCATCAAAATAATCTCACCATTGAAGAATACCATTACAAGATGGTGGACGAATTGGACGCAATAGAAAACATCAGGATACAGGCGCTAGACTCCATTGATGCTCTAAAAAAAACAAGTTGCCAGAGCTTACGATAAGAAAGTCAAAGTCAAGTGATTTCAAATCGGCGACCTCATGTGGAAAGTTGTCTTCCCCTTGGAAAAAAGAGACGCTGTGTTTGGAAAATGGAGCCCCAATTGGGAAGGCCCATTTTCGATCCATTCGATAACCAGGGGAAGAGCCTATTTACTGGAAAGCATGGATGGAAACTTGCTCAGGGATCCGATAAATGGCAAATATCTTAAGAAATATATCCCTACGTTGTGGGAAACATTGCCATTGGAACGCCAAAATAATCTAAGTCAAATGGCCACTAGGCCAAATCAAACTTAGAGTCATTTTCTATTTCGAACGAATCATGTTATCGACGCGCTTAAGGGATTTCTTTTCCACATTTAAAATGTTTTTTGGAGGAATCTTAGCGCAAGCAAATCAGATAACTTGATATGGCAAAGTATGGCTTAAAATATCCTAAAGCAAAGAAGAAGGGATCTAGAAGAGAAGCTACCAACGAAGTGGAATTCCGGTAATTGAGTTTTATTTTTATTATGTTATCATATTAATGTGGCTTGATTACCAAATATTATTATGGCAATTGGTGATGTGATAGCCACTGCTTAAATAAATATTTCTTTCTTCATTCTGTTTGTGCCTATGGAGAGAGCTAAGTTGCCAAATCGCACATGGCGACATGAATAAAGAAGCCGCCAAATCAATGGCGCAAGGCAGGAAGAGTTTTAACCAAGTTATGATCAAATTTTGCATTTAATCACAACTTGCGGGGGGCATTGTTTGAGCCCAAAAATGAATTTTTGTATAAATTCGGAGTGGGCCTGGTTTTGGCCCTTTTCGCCACGCCCAAATGAATTAATTAGGCCCAGGCCATTTCGACGCATCCACAGAGCCCATGTTGGAGGCCCAGGCTGGAATGAAATAACGGCCCATGGCCCAATCGGCCAAAAATATAAAATAAAATAAATATAATAATAGATTTAAATTCAAATCCCTCACAATTAAGGGTTGTTAGGAGAGGAATAACAAAATGGCTAAAAATAGGCATTGTTATATCTGCAGATGCCTAAAATAAAGGCCATGTGTTGCTGAAAATTTAAAATTCAAAGGAGATGGCATAACTGCCATAGAATGTGGTTGCAGCTTGAAGCCTATAAAAGGGAGCTAGATTCATCATTTGGAACACACATCATCAATGAATCAATCAACACACAACATCAAACACAACAATTCTCTCAATCAACAAGTCATCATTTCTTTGATTTTTTAGTCTAAATGAACAAAGAATAGCTTTAGTTCAAGTAGGTAGAAAACCGCTACGGGTGTTTATAGCCATACCTCATTCGGCATAAAGTGGGGATATCAATGCACTCATTCCGTAACGTCACGAGGTCGTAGCCATCACTCACTCGGATTGGGCCCGATTCGAGGTGAGATATCAATGCGACGGAGTGGTACCCAGCATCCATATCGAGCGCATGCATGAAGAAGAGTACAGACGGAGTCAATCAATGCTCATCGGAGTCGAACAGCCTCTGAATACACCCACAGGTAGATATGGCCGGAGTCATCAATGTGGCCGATTTGTAGCTAGGGTTCTTAGGGATTGCTCAATGCATCTCTGTCATAGATATGGCCCGAGTCATCAATGCGTGTGTCTGTAGTCAAGTCATGTAAAGTCTGTTTGGCAAGTAGCCATAGTCTTCGAATATATTTTCTCTTCGATTTAAGATTTTCGACCCTTTTCGATTTTGAGAGTGCTAAATTGTTAAGTCCTACATTGACTTGTAGGCAAGTAGAACCTCAGGGGTAGTGTTTGCCTACTCCGATTCAGTCGTTTTTCAGAAAGAAGTTTTGGGCGCATTACACTTTTCACTTCGAATCGCATTACACTTTCACTTCGAATTGCATTACACTTTTTCACTTCGAATTGCATTACACTTTTTCACTTCGAATTGCATTACTTTTTCACTTCAAAATACAAGATTTCCACTTGTGTGCTCCTGCGCACTGGCACGCCCGCAGTCGAACACGAGAAAGCTCACGTCGAATTGGCTGTTTTCCACTCGAACTCAGCCGGCTCGATACCCGAGCGACCACTTAGGCGCAACCGGAGAAAATTTATGCAAACAACTTTAAAATTTCCCAAATATATATATATATATATATATAGAAAAAGAATTAATTAATTAAAAATAACACAAAAATCTTCTAGTCATCTAAACTTTAATATTTAAAAAAATAAAAAAATAATGGCATAAAGAATCAAGAAGTTTCATTATCTACACTATATTTAAAGTTAAATTTAGTATTCTTTTTTAATTTGCATTTATTGCCTAATAATCATTATCTATACTAATATCTATATTATTATGTAGAGGGATAATTAACTCAATTTAGTAACTAATTTTAGTCTGTCATTTTTTTATTTAATATATCTCTCTTCTTTCTCCTCTTTCACTTTCTCTCTCTTCCTCCCCTCCCACCCTCTTTTATCTTCCACTACTCTTAAATATCTTTTTTTTTTTTTAACTCTATTTAAAATTATTTTCTCAAATTTTATTTTAAATTACTTTATGTTTACTTATCACTAATTTTATAAATCTATGAAAAATAATTACAAATATTTAATATATGGACACTACCAAAATTTAAATATGGTATTACATAATATTATTTTTTGTTATATATATGCATCAAGTGTGCAAATATTGCCCTTCTAATACTAGTACATCATTGTCAATAAAACATGATTCCCGTAGGATTTAGAGAATGATTCCACTCATTATGTTAGTTATTGATATAGATTCTCACATTAGATGCATATATATATATATATATATTGATAGGAGATGTTGAATACTATCTTGCTCTAATTTATTAAGAAGTCGATTGAGAATTTTTTTCCCTACATTTTTTGATAAATTGGTGAAAGAGTTAATTTAGTTTTAATGCTGTGGGCAAAAGTCCCAATTCCCACTCACCCCCCCCCCTCTGTGGCACCCCTCCTGCTACGATCTTCCTATACGGTTGAAGACCACCGACGATCGCACTGAACACAAATTTTGAAGTTTACACCCTAATTTAACAATATGCAGTGGAGGCAGAGTAGAAGATGCAACATGAATAATATATATAACTATGTTCGGTACAACTAAGTACCGCAGCCGAGTACAACATCAAAATAGCCAACTGCTGGCATCAAGTAACAAACTATAGATTATATAGCAAGACAAAGTGAAACGAAGAAATTTAATATAAACAACTAGAGGAGCGACAACCATCCTATGCACGCCCATTAATCTGATTTTGAGGCAATGAACAGAAAGAAATGAGGGGCTAAGTCCAAATGACTTAGTGAGGCCACATATAGATAGATAGATATATATTTGACTGAAAATGAGACTCGAAATGGTTAAATCAAAATAAAGTGCACGTAGTGTGAAGTGTAACTTGGTAATAATAACTAAACTGAGTAATACTAACAGTGAGCCCGAGACGGAGTCTCCAACCTTATGACTACCCAAAACAGATAAATCATAATAGAAACTCTTATGCCTCCCTTGTCGAGAAGCCACCTCGACATTAAACAAGACGGAGATGTATCACGCGTCCGTGCAATACATCGCTCTAATCCCTACTATAGTCATCCTCTGGTTGTATGTAGAAATTGGTTTTACGAAATGGTATCATATAAAAGGTTCCATCGACGGTCCGTTCTGTTCGATAAAATTCCTCTTAGAAGTACCTGGACCCAAACATCCTAAGGGCATCCCCAAGGATAAACGGATATAACAGAATATACATGGCTCACAACTTGTCAACAAAGTAATAACCGTTTCTACACCTGGGATACATAGAAATATAATTAAAATATGATATCCCAAAGGTGTCAAAAATCATTTCGGGACACATATAACTGACAATATCAGAAAAAGCAATATCTTTCGAAATAACTGGTCGAATAATCATGGAGAAACATTTTCCAAAAGATCGGATAACATAGTTTCGATATGGTAGGCTATACGAATAATATTTATATCATATAGTTCAAAGCCCTAGAAAGAAATTGACAAAGCACTCGCCTTAGGAGTTTATCAAGTTTATAGATTTGTTTTGGCTAGATCAACTTGACTTCCTTCTAAAATTTACATTAATAGCTACAGTTAGGATACTACTTAGTAATCTTTGTTTAAAGAATAACTTAAATACTTCTATTCTTGAACTAAAACAATACTCATATAATCATAATTTAAAAATTAAGACACTAACATATACCTAGTATCCACTTTAAGAAAATATTGCACATTTTCACATAATCTTATCCAATTAAGACAAGATAGGATAAGATAAGATATTTTTGTAATTATCCAATTTGTAATGTTTATCAAGAATCTTATCAAGATCTTAGCATTTAAGAACATTTATTAGGAGAAAATGACATTTTTAGATAAATATATCTATATATATGGTAAAACATGACCTATTATATAATATATACATATAAATTCGAAAATTACATGTATATATAGCTATATTTTCGAAATAAAATTATATTTATGCATATGACTTTATTACAAATAAATTAATAAGCTGTAATTCTTGAAAACATATGTATGTACACATATATATTTCTTGATTTATATATGTGTCATAAATTCAATTGTTTACGATAAATATAATTATCACCTCACGTAATTCACATATAAAATAAGGATCATATAAACCATTAAGCATGCACTTATATCATAAAAACCGATTTTTATATAGTTGTTAGACCTAAAATTGGGATGTCACACCCTCCCTCCCCTCACTCTCACTCTCTCTCACTCTCTCTCTCTCTCTCTCTATATATATATATAGATGTAATGCAACGGCAAAAGTCCGTCAATAATATAGCGCCACATGGAAAATCAATTTTTTTAATAAAAATTATGAAAAATCAAACCACTGAAATTCAAATGTGACAGGGAGAATTAAGTGCAATTGTTTACAGACATTAGGGGGTGGTTTTTTGTTTTCATTTATCTTATCCAAAACATACATTCTCACACACCAATGCACGCATACATGAAATTGATCATGAAAATTCAATCAATACCGAACATTGAATTAAAATTTGTCTTACCCATGAAATGTAGAAAAAGATAATAGTTAAAAATTTAAAAAATTATGACTGAAAGTACTAAAAATTTTGGCTTCAAGGAGCCCAATCATCACCGAAAGCACACAACATTGACCTACTTGGAACCCCTCATTGTTAATCACTTTGGACAAAGATTTTTGATGTTTTTTAACCATGCATCTCTTGTTCTCAATTTCAAGAGTGTGGTGAATATTTTTCAAATTTTGCATACTGATTGAAATTTTGTAATTAATTTAAAGTGTATATGCACTAATATAGTTTGGACAAGATACATTAAAACTAAAAATTACTCCTCAACGTATATGGACAGTTGCACTAAATAAAAAAACTCACTTATGAGTGTACTGTCTTAAATTTTCCAAAACTAGGCCTTTATGGGGTTGAATGATCTCTTGTTTTAATTTTCTTAAGCGAACATGTGATGGAAATAAATCAATAAATAAATTTCTCGTGATTATAGTATAGAGGAGAGGAAAATTTTACTAGATATAAAAAGGCATTTTATCCTAATCTTCTTCGAATATGTCAACACCATACTATGCTATAAAGGTAGCAAAATTTTATTTCAAGTATTTTTCAACTTTTCACTTTATTTCAATATTATTAAAATGTTTTTTTTTAGGCAATGGTTTTAAAATGTTTTTAAAGGTTACTTTCACTTTTTTCAAGTGAAGAATAAAGAAGGTTACAAAGAGTTCCCACACAATTTATAAAATTTGGGAAGTTAAGTTTGATTTTTCGTTTCTTAACTACTTTTTTAATATAAACATTTCAATTTTTGCTTTTCTCTAACTTCTCAATTTTATTATTCAAACAATTTACTTGTTACTACTTCCAAGTTTTAGTTTTCTTTATTTGTTTTAATTAGATCATCAAAAAATAAAAGTCTCTTTTCCAAGGGAAAAAAAAATTCTAAATCGATTTCAACCTTATCAACTTTTATTGTAATTACTTAAAACCTAACGATAACATTTATTATTGGCTTGGATGTCTACTTTTCCCGCAGGTTTTATTAATGAGATTGACCCAAGAAAGAAAGGAAAACTATTTCTGTGGCAAAGAAAAATTCGACATAATTTGTGAATGTATCGCCAATAAAATATATACGGAGAGTATGTTCGGGTCAAGATCTACTCTGAAAATTGGGTCTATGAATTGGAGCCCATGTTTATAGACCCATGATCTCCGACTCTGAGCTAGATCACATAGTGATGTGGCCAAATTTGCCTTAGCCACGTACGCGCCTCCTCTGCTCACACATCGGATCCAGCTCAGCACATGCCGCCATCCTCCTACTGCCGCGTGTCAGACCTATCTCGATCAGGCCCATGGTCTGTTTCTCGACGGCCTTGTTCGGCCAGAGTTCACCACATCTCCATTGACTCGATGAAATGGTATGATCGATGTCGACAACACTTCACCCTCGGAGTCAATACCTTGACACCCCCTTCGAGCAAGGAATGCACCCCACGCGCCCACGGCGCGTCATGGGGAACACCGGTTACCAGCAACGGGTTGGGCCAACCAAATTCTGGCCCGGCCCACCTATTTTTTATTATTATAAGTAGTACGGCGACACTATTCAGGGGGTAAGACACTTTTATCCGCTAATACACTGATTATTACTTGATTACTACTCACCCTTTACCTGCTCGAATTCTGACTTGAGCGTCGGAGGGTCTTCGCCGGAGACACTTCCGGCTAGTCTCACGTGTGCTCCATCCTTGCAGAATAGAACCCGACCAGCATTCAGACACTCTTACTCGGATCTACCTGACCGGATTCAAACACTTACTCCCAGTTCAAAGTGACGTGTACCGCAGGCCAAAATCCGACCACATCATTTTGGCGCTAGAAGGAGGGCTCTATTCGAGCAAGTGAGGAAATGGTAAACACACGAAGGACCGGAGCAGAGTCAGGGGCCCCGCAAACCACCGCCCATCCTGTTCCCGAGACTCACGTTATCCCCCCTCACGCTGTTCCGCAAGCCATCGGGCCAGCACCTACGCCTCCCGCCGGGCAGAACCTCGTCGTTCTGACGGCTGATCAGTTCAATACGCTCCTACATGAGATCCGGCGGGCGAACCCAGTCCCCGCCCCGGCTGCCACTGCTGAAGACCCTCATCCGATGAGGGAGGAAATTCGCCCCCCGCGAGGTGTTCGGGCAACCGACGTCGAGCGGGATGACGCGCGGGTGCGCGAACGGATCCCCACGACAAGGGAGGTCCGCAGAGAGAGACGGCCCCCACCTCCTCAACTGGCGGAGGAAGTTGACGAATCCTCTGTGGGGGCATCCTCCGGTCATCCTGCACGGAGTCACAGAGAACGGTTGGAGGAAATCTCCCACCAGGCCACAGAGATCCAGCGGAGGATCGATGAGGTCCGCCGCGGCGAAAGATCCCGTGATGATGTTGGGGAACTCTCGCATCGGATGGAAGACCTTAACCGGAAGCTCGAGGAGGTATCTCACCGCTCCGGACAGGGATCGGCTCAGCGATACTTTGTCCCAGACGATTCGGACCCACTCAGCGCAGACCTCCAACGAGCACGAGCGCCTAGAGGGGTCCGAATCCCGATCGACTTGCCCCGATACAATGGAGAAGCGGATCCCA
The DNA here is from genome assembly GCA_026212405.1 of Petrea volubilis. Taxonomy (NCBI): domain Eukaryota; kingdom Viridiplantae; phylum Streptophyta; class Magnoliopsida; order Lamiales; family Verbenaceae; genus Petrea; species Petrea volubilis. Next base: position 20,935,140 of record CM047870.1, read on the forward strand.
AAGAACACCTAATACAATTCAAACACGCCATGCGCGTGCACATGATCGACGACAACTTCGCCGCGAAGTTGCTGGTTACGACTTTCAAGGGAGTAGCCTCGCAATGGTACGTCCGACAAGCCCCAGGTTCGGTCAGAAGCTTCGCCGATTTGGCGATAAAATTCGTCAACCATTTCCAGACGAAAAGCCTAGCGAAGCTGCCCCCATCCCATTTGCATAAGATTCGACAAAAGGATGGTGAGTCTCTGAGGGACTTCTTTAACCGATTCAACACCGAGCTGCTTAAGGTCGAGAGCGTCCAGATGGACTTCCTCCTCGACGTAATCATGGGGGCCATCCGAAACCAGGCATGTCCGGACCACTTGGCCAGAAAGCGCCCCGCCACCATGGAGAAAGTCATGTCCATCGCTCAACAATACATGAATGTCGAGGACATGAGGTATAAAAGGAGGCCAGAGGTCGGGGAAAGGAAGGACCGTCGACGTGACAACGAGCTCACCCCGTTGGTCATGTCGAGGAAAGAGATTTTCGCCACAATCAACGCCAGTGACCCGACGGTCTTCCGAAGGCCAAGGAAGATCCAGGACGCGGATGGAGCCCCCCCGAGAGGAAATAAATATTGTGCGTTTCACAAGCAAGTGGGAAATCATGACACCGAGGGCTGCTATGCCCTGAAGAAAGAAATACAGCGCCTCATCGACCTGGGCCGTCCGGAGATCAAAAAATACGTGAAAAAGCAAGGACAGGGTCACCAGGGTGAGGGAAGCCGCCGACGTAACTCCCCGTCCTCCATGGACGATGAACACGAGCCGCCGAAGAGGTCTCGATCTCGCTCTCCTCGACGAGGTTACACGCCATCCGGTCGGGAGGACAAGCAACCTGCCACACAGGATAACCTCCCGATCAGGGGGATGATCCACACCATTGCTGGAGGCCCTAGTGGAGGAGACACCAAAAGTAGGAGAAAACAGGTGGAGAGGCGCCTCGACCAGGCCCGGTACCGTATCGAAGAGCGCTACTACCATGAGAGGCTGCATGTCAACACCATATCAGAGGCAGCGACGCCGACGTCGGAGTCACTAGAATTCTCCGACCTTGATCTTGCACACATCCCGAAGACAGAAGGCCTCGAGGACACACCGGATTACCCAATGGTCATTAATTTGGACGTAGCCAACTACTCCGTGGCAAAGACTCTGATCGACAATGGGAGCTCCGCCAACATCATTTTCGCCAACACCTTCACCAAGATGGACTTAGGAGGATACACGCTTTTCCCCCGTGCAGACCCCTCTCGTCGGGTTTGGAGGTTCCGAGGTGGTCCCTCTCGGGATGATTCAACTCCCCACCTCGTTGGGGGAGGCCCCGAGAAGGAAGACTATGATGGTCCAGTATCTAATAGTTGACGCTCCGTTTGCTTACAACATCATCCTCGGGCGACCCGCTCTTAATGCATTTCGGGCGGTGGTGTCCACGTATCACTTAAAGATGAAGTTCCCCACGCCCGCGGGGGTCGGACAAGTCACATGTCGGATCCTGGACGCCTGGAAGTATTACTCGGCCTCCGTCGAAGGGAAGAAGACTCCGGCACCCTGACTAGTCGAAGCAGCAGCTTCGCGGATGGACATGACTAGGCTAGAGGAAGGAAAAATGACGCCAGCGGAAGATTTCAAGACAATCCAGCTCGTAGAGGGCGACCCATCCAAGACCACCCGGGTAGGATTGACCCTCGAGCCGCATCACGAGGTCATGTTGGTCGACTTCCTCCGGACAAATGCCGATGTCTTTGCTTGGAAGGCCTCAGACTTTCCGGGAATCGATCCTGAAGTCATTGTTCATCGCCTCAACGCAGACCCATCGTTCAGGCCGGTGAGGCAGAAAAAGAGGATATTTTGTGAAGCTCGAAACCGAATCATCGAGGAGGAGGTCAACAAGCTCCTCGAGGCAGGCTACATTGTGGAGGTCCAGTTCACCGAATGGCTATGCAATGTGGTCGTCGTTGCCAAGGGCGATGGCCGATGGCGGATGTGCAACGACTTCACCGATCTCAACAAAGCCTGCCCCAAAGATAACTATCCCCTTCCTCGGATAGACCAACTCGTTGACTCAACGGCGGGGTGCGAGTTGATGAGCATGATGGACGCCTTTCAAGGCTACTACCAGATCTACATGGCCGAAGAGGATCGTGGGAAGACGTCGTTCGTCGTCTCGACGGGGACGTATTGCTTCCTCGTGATGCCCTTCGGGCTAAAAAACGCCGGAGCTACGTATCAGAGACTCGTGAACCTCATGTTCAAGGAGGAGATCGGGAGAACCGTCGAAGTTTACGTCGACGACATGATAGTCCGTAGCGAGCGGGGGTCCGACCATCTCGGGCATCTTGCTCGAACATTTGAGTTTTTAAGAAAATATGGCCTAAAACTCAACCCGAACAAGTGCACGTTCGGCGTCCGAGGAGGTAAATTCCTCGGGTACATCGTCAGCCATAGGGGGATCGAGGCCAACCCCTCGAAGATTCGGGCCATCCTCGACATCGAGCCGCCTAGCTCAGTGAAGGAAGTACAGAGGTTAGTAGGGCGCATAATCGCCCTCAATCGGTTCATATCTCGCTTAGCGGACCGAAACCTCCCATTCTTTAAAGCACTAAGGAAGGTGCCGGATTGGAAATGGACGGAGGAATGCCAGCACGCGCTCCTCGAATTAAAAAGATACCTGACCGAGCCCCCCCTGCTGTCGAAACCAGTTCTGGGGAGGCCCCTTTATGCTTACCTGGCGGTATCCCCAAATGCGGTCAGCTCGGTCCTAGTGCACGTGGAGGATCGGGTACACCGCTCGGTGTATTACCTCAGCAAGCTCCTCCAAGGCCCTGAACGAAATTACTTGGCCATCGAGAAGCTCGCCCTTGCTTTGGTCCACTCCGCCCGGAAGTTGAGGCAATACTTTCTGGCCCACACCATCGTGGTCCTGACCAGTGAGCCTCTGAAGCAGGTATTGGCCAAACCCGATGTCTCGGGTCGGCTCGTGAAGTGGGCCGTCGAGCTCGGCGAGTTCGATATCCAGTTCCAACCACGAACGGCGATTCATGCCCAGGTCCTGGCAGATTTGTTAGCAGAGGTGACCCCGAGGGTAGAAACGGAGCCAAAAACACCGTGGACCCTAATGGTCGATGGGTCCTCCACGAACTCAGGTGGGGGAGTTGGGGTTTATCTGAGGGATGAGTTGGGCAACGAGCTCGACTTCGCCATTCGCCTTGAATTTCCGGTCTCCAACAACGAAGCCGAGTACGAAGCTCTCGCCGCGGGGATGATGATTGCCCTGGACCAGGGCGTGGACGAACTTGTCGCCTTGACCGATTCACAGTTGGTGGCCGAGCAGGTCAATGGCAATTACGACGCCCGTGAAGCATCGATGACGAAATACCTCGACAAGGTCAACAAGTTGAAGGAAAAATTCGCCAAGTTCTCTCTCGAGCAAATTCCCCGGACAGAAAATGAGAGGGCAGATCAGTTGTCGAAACTGGCGAGTTCGATGAGGGGGACTAAAGAGAGAAGCATAACCATGTTGAGTGCGTCAGCACCCTTGATCGGGTCCGGGGTCCATGAGTGCGTCGCCTACCTGAAGGATGGAACTCTCCTCGAGGGACCCGTCGAAGCCAAAAGACTCCGACGGCAGGCATCTCGATACGCCCTCGATGGGCAGGGGCGCCTGTTTAGGAAAAGCTTCGATGGGCCCCCTCGACGATGTTTGAGCAAGCAACAGGCCAAGGAAGTCATCGAAGAGATACACCAAGGGTGTTGCGGAAACCATACTGGGCCAAGGTCCTTGGCCAAAAAGGTATCACGGGCAGGATTTTTCTGGCCTAATCTCATGCAAGATTGTTTTGACTTCGTCCGAAGATGCCGAGCTTGCCAACTGCACGCCAACATAGTCCATCAGCCTGCCGCTCCGATGATAAATGTGGAAATATCTTGGCCATTCGACCAATGGGGAATAGACATCCTCGGACCGTTCCCTCAAGCCCCCGGGCAAAGGAAGTTCGTGATAGTTGCCGTCGAGTATTTCACGAAATCTTCATCTAGAAAAACATCGGCTGCCGCTTCGGACTCCCCAGGGTCGTCATCTCCGACAACGGAACCCAGTTCCAAAGTCATCGGGTGAGGGAATGGTGCTCTAGCCTTAAAATCGAGCAGCGTTTCACCTCAGTAAGGAACCCTCAGGCAAACGGCCAAGTGGAAGTCACCAACCGAACGATTCTCCACGGACTTAAGACCGCCTTGGCCGACGCTCGGGGCAATTGGGTCGATGAGCTCCCAGGCGTGCTTTGGGCATACCGGACCACTCCTCGGACTGCAACGGGCGACACCCCGTATGCCTTAGTTTATGGTTCAGACGCCGTTATACCTGCCGAAGTGTTGCACCCATCTGCTCGGGTTGCGCACTTCGATGAGATCGCCAACATCGACGCTCGCCGGACCGAGCTTGACTTCGTCGACGTGAGGAGGAAGGCCGCCTTGCGGAGGTTGGACAACTTCCGAGCAGCTACTGCACGTGCTTACAATCGCCATGTCCGTCCCCGGACTTTCCAGATCGGGGACCTGGTCACCAAGAAGGTCGAGGTTTCTCACCCCGTGGGAAAGTTGGACCCTAAATGGGATGGTCCGTTCAAAGTGACCAAGATTTGCAAAAACAATGCCTATCGCCTCGAGGACATGTTGGGGAGGGAACTGCCCCGTCCTTGGAACACCACGAACCTGAAACGGTTCTACGTATGATTGGATTGAGCGCAAGTGGTCATGAGTGATTCGCTCACAAAACATACATTCTCCTCGGCGTTTGTCATTTCTTTTTCTTTAAATAAATCGCAGTTTGTTATCGAATACTTTACGTATCGAGCTTGATTACCGTTTGTCAAATTTTCCAAAGTTCAATTTTAAATTATTATTCGAGCTCATGATTACTTATGAAATAAAAATCATGCTTCGATGAGAAACTTGCGTAAATGAAAATGAAGATCATACTTCGATAAGGAACTTTCATTGATAATAAAGGTTTACAACAGACTGCTAAAGATAATAATAACAAATAAAAACAAAATACATGTTTGCGGGTATACGACCCGATATAATTTCTTACGGCCTAAGCGCCATCTACCTCCTCGGCCACCTCCTCGATCGCCGCCGCCATGGCCTGGTCGGTCACTGCATCGACCACGTCCTGGTTTGCCGGGGCACTTGTCGCCCCCACTTCGGGCGCTCCTTCGTCCACGATGATGGGATCATCAGGTTCTACGTCCGGAGAGAGAGGCTCCCCCATACGTTTATGATCTTCATTGCGGACCTGCCTCTCCACGATGGAAATTACCTGGGCAAATTCTGCGCCCTCATACGCCGGCAAGGCCTCGCCGTCATCCTTCTCATCCTCCCCGGCATCGGTCAGATGGATGTCGTACCCCTCCATGGAAAATCCTTGCGGGATAACGCCTCGTGCCTTCAGCTGGTTGAAGGCTTTTTGGAATCCGAGGAAGGCGTCGTTCGCCCCGCGAAGGATGGTAGCGTACTCGAACACAGGTCCTCGGACGAACCGTTTTACGGCTTCCTTCTCCCAGCCGGGGACCGAGGCCATCAGTTCAGTCCTCATCGAACGGCGACCCCTCTCTTCGATTTTTGCAGTTATGCCATCATATCCGAATTTCAAATTTTCCAGCATCACATGGCCTTTATTTAGGTATGTTTAGGTATAATCATGCCTTATCCTTAGCCAATCTGTTATCCCTATCTAACAACCCCTAAAAGTTAGGGAGTTAATTTGACTTTATTATTGTATTTATTTTATTTTTCTATTTCCTATTTTTAGCTGACTGGACCACTTATTTTACCACAGCCCAGTCCTCCAACATGGGCTACCTTGTTCACGTTGAGAGACCTGGGCCCTGTTAATTGATTTCAACATGGCGAACAGAACCAAAATCAGCCCACTCCGAATTTATAAAAAAATTATTTTTTGGGCCCAAATAATGCCCCCCACAAGTTGTGATCAATTGCAAGATTTGATCATAACTTGCTTAAAATTTCACCTTCTTTACACCATTATTCTAGCGGCTTTTTTATTTATGTTTATCGTGTATGATGTGGCAACTTATGCTTCCCTGCTTGGAAAAAATGAACTGTTGTAAAAACAATGGCCCTCATGCAACCAATAACGCTTGGTAATCAGGCCACAAAATATCAAAATTGAATTTCCTGTAGTATATTTATTATTTATTTACTTATTTATTCTATTACTATTATTATATATATATATATATATTATTTTTTATTTTTTTTTGTCTGCCAAATTTCAAATTATGGTCGTTACTGGGGCCATCATGATGGGGCCCTTTGAGTTCCCCAAAACTAGCCGTTTCTTACACCAGCATCCTCCCACGTCTTGAACTCCATTTAATATCCAACTCTTAATTCCCTCAATTTTTCCACTTCTCAGTGTTTATCCCTAGGGTTTTTAGGACTCCTCCCCAGTTATCAATTTTGACTTTAAAGTCTTACTGCCCCTCATCGTCCCTCTCTCACTTCTCTTCTATTTCCCTAAATTTCAAACCCTAGCTTCTCTGCAAAACAGAAATGGCATCCCAAAACTCAGTTATTTTCGCTTGTGAGGGTTCTTACGCTTTGGGACCCGCTCTTGGCGGCGAAGCTCCCCAGGACCATCCCTGCGATCTCACTCGCTTTGAGGAACGCCTACCGTACCTAGCGGGCCATGTGTTTGGCACATCCGTTCGCAACTAGCCCTTGTCGCCCACTTCTTCTGTTCACCGAGACTATATCACCGGGTGTAACCGGGTTGAAGTCGTGTACGGACAAACATGGAGAGACATTGGGATTTATGCATCCATCCAGGTTTCAAAAACCTATATTCTCTCGATTTAGGGTTTTTACAGTCCGCGCTCCCTTTCTAGTGTAGAATCGATAATGCCTTCCATTGTTCCGCTGGGCTCATAACCCTTACCCTCCTTGATTTGAAGCTACTGGCCAAGTTTAGTTCTTTCGGCCGTCCCATTGGTGTTGAGGTAAAATATGATGACCTTGACATTCTGGAGCTCGTACATCTCTCTCAATATGCCCATGCCTAGTTATGGGCATATTATTTCTCATTTCGTTAATAAGGCCAGCCAAGTTTTAGATGAGGAGCACATTCAAATTTTGGCACTATGGCCATGTAGGTATGTTTTTTGTAGCTAATCTTGCCAACAAATGATGAAGTTTTATTATATGGTTGGGGCATTGGCTACAGGTGTCGACTTAGCACTTGGCCTGACCGTCTTAGCATTTGCTTATAAGGGTTTGCATAAATTGGTTAAAGTCAAGTAAGACCTTAAGAAGAGGGAAATCCAACATGGGGGCTTTTGGTTGGTGCAACTGTGGCTTTTTGCCACCTTTCTGGCACGTACCTCCATTTCGATTGCTAACCCAGAACAAGCCTTCAATCGATTCTATTTGCCTCGGGATGGGAGTATGCCATAGTGGAATGTCCTCTGCAGTGGTGACCCAACATTCTATCACCATGGGCCCATGTCTTCCCATATTAATGACCAACGGAGATGGGCTTCTTACCTCACCGTGAGAGACCTGCCATACTACTTTCGCTTTGATAATATGGTCTCCAGCTGCCTTCTGTCATACACTTATTATTATGTGGCGCGCCAATTTGGCTTGGTTTAGTTATTGCTCGCCCCAATTGCAACAATTAATTCGTCACGTTTCAAGTTGAATAAGTATAAAAATAGGGGCACTGAGGTTTTCAGGGATCTGACGGAGGATGTGTCCGTAAAAAACAAGGGCACTTTTCTTGAGGATGTGTTTGTCAAATCTGCCATTGTTAAAAAAAGTATTAAGCAATTTGAACAATTTTATAACGTTGTATGGAACCCTTTAAATCGAGACGAGTGCATTAGGCAGGCATCAACCACTTTTTATGAAAAGAAAGAGAGATTAATTTCAAAAGCAAAAGAGCACTTCCACGGTCTTAGGAAGAAGTTAGAGCACAAAACACCTCATTGGTCCATGTTTTACAAACCTCTGTGTTTGACTACTCGCCCTTTACCTGATTTTGTCCCTTGGGTGGTTATACCTAACCTTCCCCTTGAAAGGGCCATAACTTCCATGATAACGTCACTTACAACAGTCTTTTTACTGATGACCTTGTGGGAGTTCTTCGTGTTGAGCTCTTTAACCTTGCTGCCCTTTTTTGGAGTGACGCAATAACTATAGAAGGGGAAGGTATCACCTTCATCCTTATTTTCGTTGTTCTTGATCTCTCCTTATCTCACCATTAAATCTTCGCCTTGCTTTTTGTCTCCAGGCTCACATAAGAAGACTGAAGCCATAGTGACTATTGTTGCTGCCATCCTTGCTAGCATCCCCATCCGGTCTTATACTCTTGTTCCTGCGCAGGTAGGCACTCACCATTTTGCCCGTTTATCTCTTTGATTTTCATTGTTTAGATTTCTTTCATTTATAGGCTCTTCTTCAGAGTAAACGTGTCATTACTACTGCCCCTGGCCAGAGGCCCAAGCTTGTCAAATAGATGGCGTTCAAGACCATCCTCATCGTCTTGAGCTAAGAAGGCCCCAGTGGTCTCATCAGCTGCCGAAATGTAGAGCTTGAGTGGCTCTCCTTTCGTGGAGGCATCTTTACAGGAGGGGAAGTTAAGGTTCCTTGATCCTCTCAAATGCCTACGCATGTTCTTCTGACCATTCGAATTTGTCATGGTCCTCTAATTTTAATAAGGGTGAGAAAATCTTGGCCTTGCCTGCAACGTCGAAATAAATTTTCTCCAGTAACTGACCTTTCCAAGAAACTACTAAAGTTCTTTCTTGGCTCGAGGTGGCTGGGCAGCCAGGATGGCCTTTGCCCCATTTGCTTCCACTTTATCCCTTTTTTTATATCCCTTGTTTGCTAGGATGGCCACTTAACCTAAGAAAGTGGCCTGCAGCCACTCTGAACATGCATTTTAGTAGGTTCAACTTCAACTAAAATTTCCTCGTCCTTTCAAAGGCCTTAATTAAGTGCTCTAAGTGTTTAGCGAAGCTGGTAGACTTAATGATAAGATCGTTAATGTATATCTTGACAAAGTTATTCATGTAGTCATGAAATATACAGTTCGTAGCTCTCTAATATATAGCCCCGCAAGTATTGGAATGCCAGTTTCGGGATGTCTTCTTCGGCATGACCAGTATTTAAGGTCAAACGGCATGACCTTCCATTGAAAGTTACCAATGCCCCCCAAGTATTGGAATGCCAGTTTCGGGATGTTTTCTTCGGCTACATAGATTTAGTTGTACCCTACATTGCTGTGACATCCCTATCTTTGTACACTAAATAGGTCTTACAACTATATACTAACTAAAACTCGGTTCTTATGATTTATGCCTAAAACATTAAAATTTTATGTATAGTATTTGTGACATCTCAATTTTAGGTCTAACAACTATATAAAAATCAGTTCTTATGATATACACGCATGCTTAATTATATTTCGTGTTTTATATGATCCTTATTTTATATGTGAAATGTGAGGGTTAATTATATTTATCATAAACAATTGAATTTATGATACATATATAAATCGAGAAATATATATGTACATACATGTGTTTTCAAGAATTACAACTTATTAATTTATTTTTAATAAAGTCATATGCATAAATCTAATTATATTTTGAAAATATAGCTATATATACATGTAATTTTCGAATTTGTATGTATATATTATATAAGAGGTCATGTTTTATCATATATATACATATACTTATCCAAAAATGTCATTTTCTCCTAATAAATATTCTTAAATGCTAAGATCTTGATAAGATTCTTGATAAGCATAACATATTGGATAACTACAAAAATATCTTGTCTTATCTTATCTTATCTTATCTTATCTTATCCTATCTTATCTTATCTTATCTTCTCTTATCTTATCTTGTATGCATTTATTACAAATTGACCTTATAATATAAAAATCCTATTTCTTGCCCTAAACTCTATAAAAAGGGGGCCATTGTTTTCATTTTCCCACACACACACAAAAATCCTGCCTAAAAACACACACCCACACTCACTCCACTCTCAACACAAAAAAACTCTCTTCCCTACATATATATATATATATATATATCAATAAACCCTTCTTTTTTCATACATATATACCAATTAGCCTTCTATATACTCCCTTATTTTCATTAAACACTCTTGAAAAGGTAGAAACCTTGCTTAAACCCATAAGTAGGAGTGTTATTTATGTTCACCTTGAGTAAAAGTTCTTGCTTAAGCATGCTTCAATACTCTTGAGTAAAATTTCTTGCTAAAAGCATGCTTCAATGCTCATGAGTAAAAGTTTTTGCCAAGCATGCTTCAATGCTCATGAGTAAAAGTTCTTGCCAAGCATGCTTCAATGCTCCAGGTTTACTAGCTTGTCTATTATTGAAGTGATTTTCATAAATTGTTATTTCATGATTAACTTAGACATAAGTCTTATGTTACATGCTATTTTCTTGAATGCTATTCCCTTGAATAATCTATTATGTTACCACAAGTTGCTAGAAAACATGTCTTTAGTTGTAATTATGCTCTATGTTCATAAAATTAGGAATAAAGCATGCTTAGTTATTATTCCAAGATATGGTATGCTTTTATGTTTTAAAGTATATATGTTCTTTAAATTCTTTTTGTGAAATTATGTGAGAATATGTGCAAAATTATGTTGTAGAATTATGACTATTCAACGATTGTGTTACTTAGAGAATGTAACTAGTTAATTTATATCTTTATATACATTGGTATATGTACTCTAGGCTATCTTACATGTTTTGCCTATACATGTAAAACCAACTTATATGCTTAAATATAGTAACTTGAGGATTATTTATAAACCTATGTACATACTTATATAATTAAAAGATTAAGATTGTTCTTCATAACAATATGCATATGTGTAGTTAAAGTTTTTTTGAATGCTATGAATATGAACGCTTGTGTAGATATTGTTACTTGTGCATCTATGGACAATATTCTTCTTAAAGTAGTTATGTTATCTCTTAAATAACGGTTACTAGTTACGGCATAATACCGTAACTTTAGCTATTGATGCGAATTCTAGGAGATTACCAAGATTGACATAGTCAACTTAATTCATAAACTTGATGAGATAATAAGCTCTTAATGTCACGACCCAGAAAAATACCCTTTATTTTATTAAAATAAATAATAATTTTCACATAAAATTTGTACAAAATACAAGAGTTACAATTTTCACAAAATAAAAAAGTAACTTTATTAAGTAAAATGCTTCAAAACGCCCATTGTTTCCACTGCGTCCCTCAAACGTCTCCGCTCATTTCTGTCTAAAAAAAAGTGGAAAAAAGGAGTAAACCCGACGGTTGAGTAGAACTATTGCACAATCACATAAGGTGCAAGGGTGTGAAAATTGCACATAGACATGTAAAATCACATAATATTCCATGTTCGTCACATACAGTGACGTAATGCCTTATAACTCCCACCATGATCAAACAATCAATAATCTAACCGAATCACTCCACGATTCCACCAATCCCAACCGAGTCACACCAGTGGTCATAACCCGGGCATATACCGAATTTCTACGACCCACTCTCACATGGAACACTCCGTCCATATGAGGAGGGATCAGGAGATGGAGGCCTGGAACACTTAATATCGGCATCTCCAATAGCATGTCCCGGCGGAACTCAGCCATACCCATTCCACAATATTTCAGACCCAACACATAATTGAGAAATAATTTCTCATAACACATATATATTTTATCAAAGCATAAATAAACATACCATGTTCATGCATGTACCTTTATGAAAGCATAATAACATAAAAATAATTATCATGATATTAGCATGTATAGCAAATAATTTGAGACATAAAATCATAAAATGTGAACATAGGCAATCACTTGGTATTTGACCATTATTTTGGTAAAACCAAGTTAAAGCCTTGTTTATAAAAATAATCTAAGATCATGTTGCCTAAACTACTTATGAGAAAGGTAATAATTCTACCTTTCAATTATTTTTAGGGATAAAAGAGGGTATATAAAGGGCTATTTGGAAGGCTAATAGGTATATATGGATGAAAATAGAAGGGTTTGTATCTATATATATATATATGTGGGTGGAAGATAGACTATAAAAAGAAAGTATTTTTTGTGTTAAAAGTAGAGTGAGAGTGGGGGTGTGTTTTTAGGCTGGATTTTGGGATGAAAATGGGGTTGGAGTTGGGATCTATTTATAGAGGAGAAAAGAAGAAATAACTAATATTATAACAAAATAAATAGATAACCATATATTCTATATAGACATTTATATATACACATCACTATATGAATTACCTAGTATATATATATATATATATATATGTATGTGGACATGTAGGTGTATATGTAGATATATAAATCACCACTAGTCTATATATGTGGATGTGTGTGTGGATATGTAGATATAGAAATCACCACTAGGTGATATATGGATGTGTGCGTGTGTATATGTAGATATAGAAATCACCACTAGGTGATATATGGATGTGTGTGTGTGTATATGTAGAGATATAATTTACCACTAGTATATATATGGATATGTGTGTGTGTATAAGTAGATAGATAAATCACCACTAGTTTATATATGGACATATGTGTGTACATGTAGATATATAAATCACCAAGTATATATATGTATTGGAGGGGATATTCTTGCAAAATAATTATAAAATATACTAAAAATCTAGACTTTATATTTATCATTTAATTAAAATCCGAAAATTAGGTTTATAAATAATTAAAATTCGAAAATTATACATATAAAATCAGAAAATATATTGTTGTATTTATAAAATTCAAAAATTGTATAATTTATTTAGAAAATTCAAAAATAAAATAAATGCAAGCCTAAAATATGGATGTAAATATATTTTCCAAAAAATAATAATCACAATTCAAAATTAATACTTTAAGATCTAAGTTATAAAGTAATTTTAAAGAATAAGATTCCAAAACCATAAAAATTTTAGGAATTAAAAGATTTTATATCAAATATTTTGCATGTTTCAAATGCTAAGAAAATAAATGAAGGAAGACTCTCATTTTATACAATACATGTAGTGTACTGCACAATTATTCACAAAAAAAATCATATCTAATCTTTAGAAATCCTTATCATAAAATACTAAGTAACATAATAATTCATAAAATCAAATATTTAAATAATAGGATTTTCCAGGTCGTCACACTTAAGGTGAGTGCCTTGTCTATTTCTTGCTGGGGCATTGAACTATATATAATAAATATATTCGTATGGCCTACCCTATCTAATTTATGTTATCTGAATCTTTTGGAATTATATCTTACTCTCTATGTTTTGACAAAGTATTTTTGCCGGACTATAAGTCAAGTTATACCCGAAAAGTATTCCACTTATGATATTGTTAGTTATATCTGTTTCAAAAATGATTTATTAACACCTTTGGGATATCATATTTTAAATATGTTTTATGTATCCTTGGTGTTGAAAACAAGCTATTATTTTATCAACAGTTTGTGAGTCATATCTGTTCCGTTATACTTCCGTCTACCCTTGGGGACGCCCTTGGAAAGTTTAGGCCCAGGTACTTATAAGAAGAATTCTATCGGGTGGACCATACCATCGATGGAACTTTTTATGTGATACCATTTCATGAAACCAATTTCTACGTACAGCCGGAGGATAACTGTAGTAGAGATTGGAGCGATATATTGCACGGACGCGTGATACATCTCCTTTCAGTTTAATGTCGAGGTTGCTCCTTGACGAGGGAGGCATAAGGGTTTCTATTATGTTTACCTATTTTGGGTAGTCATAAGGTTGGAGATTCCGTTCATGGCTCACTATCCGTCTTGCTCAGTTTGTATATACGTGCTTCATACTACAGCACATTTTTTTTATGATTCATTATTTTATTGGTTTATAACTCTTATTTTCAGTTTATATATCTGTATGTATATCTTCTGCCTCACTAAGTCATTAGAACTTACCACCCCAAGTTTTTCCGTTCAATGCCTCAGTTTCAGGAAAATAAGTTGAGGGGACTCGGTTAAGGCCATTGGAGCATTTCCAATCATTAGAACATAGTCCTTTATCCTGTATATCAAACTAGCTTATTTAATAGAAAATGGAAATTCACTAGTTATAGTGTTGTACTTGGATAGTTGTACCTTACAACTCTATGTTAGTTAATTGCGTGTTTATTTTATCTCAATTTTGTAAGTATGGCATACCGATTCAAAAAGAAAATTGGTACTCAGCAAGACCATTAAGTGAGCCCTACTCGTATAGGATGATCCTAGTAAGGGGGGTGCCAGAATTGCAGTCAACAAGAGTTAGAAATTGATGTCCTGCGGCGGTGTTAATCATCACGTCGGTCATTGGCATCGTATATTCATCTTTTGGAGATGTCAAGGTTAAATCTCTGAAATCTATGCAAATCCTCAGGTTGCCATTCTTTTTTTATGTCTGGCACGAAATTGGCCATCCATTTAGGGTATCTGGCGACTTAGATAAAGTCTGCCTTAAGTAGTGTCTAAATTTTCTCTTTGATTAACAAGCAGATTTCTTCAGACATGGGCCGAAGAGGCTATTTTCATGGCCTAAACCCAGGCAAAATGGGTCTACGATGTTCCACCAAGTCCCTGTTGCGACCGGGCATCTCATCATAGTTCCACGCAAAATAATCTTTACATTATTCAAGTATATTGGTCATGGCCTCTTTATTTTCAAGATTGAGTAAAGTACTAACATATATTGGTGTATGATCGTTTTCACTGCCAAGCTCCACTTCGATGACTGGATCTTGTACTTGGATTCTGAAGTCATCGAGTTTTGTTGGAGCGGCACCCAATTCTTTTAGTGTGATCTCATCTGTCAAAGTGAGATCTTTATCGTGTTCATAAATTACATCCGCATTACAACTGTAGTAATCGGAAAGGTCTCTGGCCAATAAGGCCAAAGTTTTATTTAGTATTATTGATCCGGTTTTTTTTTGGAATTGTTATAATTTTGTCCATATCGACTTTATTCATGACAAATATCTTGAGAAATAGAAAGCAACCTTTCTTCGATGTTGCAAGCCCTGCTAACTTCCTTGGTCATTGCAACCTCTAGACTAACTGGTGCCACGGCCGAAGTGGCACAAAGTGGATATTTGTCATGTCCAATAAACCTGTAAGGTCCGACATTGCCGGAGTAATATCTGGCTTCTACCACATTCACATTTCACGGCCTCTCCTCTACCATCTCTAGCTTATTCTGGCCATCTCCCAAAAATACTAAGAAGTGATGTAAGGTTGACGGGATGCACATAGTGGAATGGATCTAGTCTCTTCTTAACAACACATTATAGAAAGTCTTCACGTCTATCACAAAAAATGCAGAGGTGACAGTCTTGTTTTTGATGCCCATGATGTCCGCCTTTTCTCCTAGAATGTTATAAATTACCACGACTATTTGAGGAGATCAACCTTCTCCTTTCCAATGTTGTTTAGAGTGGCATGATGTTCACGGCAGGCCCATTATCCACCAACATTCTTCCAGTAGGCTTGCCATCGAGATGGCGAACCACGAAGAGGGGCTTTACATGCTTCACCATGCATAGTGGAGGCTTCTGGAATAGAGCCTTGATCTCTTCAACCGTCTTACTCTTCTAAGTCACTTTCTCGGAATTACTCACAAAGAAAGCCACGGGTTCACTATCATCCCAGACCTCACTACTGTCTCCTGTGTCTCTTTCAGAATCATTGTTAGCTATAATATTAGAAGGGAATGCCCATACTATATTGCATTCCATGTGGAAGGTGTCACCACTAGATGATGGTACGTCCGTAGTCTCCATTGGAAAATCATTCTCTATCTGATTTAGCTCTTCCATCTTCTCAATCCAATTACTCAACATGTCCTCCTTTCCGATACCCTCTGATCTGCTTTTGGTGTTATTCTTTGACTCGTCACTTTCTAATACCATCGGAACAACAATCTTTTACCCCAGCTGGATGTCGGCCGGAATGATTTTTCTATTTTTTTGGACCTGTCAATATCATTGTTTTACCCTTGGTAGGTCTTGCTGTCTCCTTCTTGAGCATTTCAATCTCCTTTCATTGTCGTAAATACCTTCAATACAGTGTTCGTGTCATCTCTCGAGGACTTTTCCTGCTAGGGAACTTAGGATGCCTTACTGCTATCCAGCGTCCCTCTGGGGCTGTTGGTGGCCTAAGAAACTTGGAATGAGCTCGTTCTCAAGTTGGTTCATGTTATTAACGTGAGTTAGGGGGTGCCCTCCTCTTATCACTCCGTTCTCTGTTGACCCTTTAGGGTGGACTTCTATCTCACTTACTTTTATTCCAACCTTGTCGCGATGCATCACCATTGGCACAATGCCCCCCGAGTGTGTGAGCGGGATATGGTACCATAGGCGACTGCGGAACCATGGAAAAACTGGACATGGGATTGGCCAAAGGATAGTAAGCTCCTGCTGGGTAGATCGATGACACTATTGCCACTTCGGAATGGCATCTGGCACAAAGACCCAACTACCATTCTGGCTGCGTTATTGCTTTCTCATTCTACTGGTTTGCCTTTTTGACTAGTCCATCCTGAATGTTGACCATGTTTACTTCTTCTACCTGGATTGACTCCTTGTCGATTCCCATCATCTTATTCATCTATTCCGGCAGGAAATGCAAAGTGCCATTATCTAGCCAACTTTGGATCATCTACCTGAAAACTAGATAGTCATTGATGTATGAGTCCATGTATTATGAAATTTTTATAAAGTTTTGCCTTCCATCTCTTTGGTTGTCAGCATTCTATGATTAGTACGCACTTTGATTTTGCCATTAGGTAGTAAATAGTCGAAAATTGCCTTGATTTTTGATACATCGAAACCATAATGCCTTTTCATGTCAGAATGAAACTTTGGCTTATTCAACATGCCAAGAGGCATTTTAATGTGAGATTGCAATGCCCATGGTTTTACCAAAGCTGGGCAAACGGTGTTCTTTTGGCAAACGACTTGGGCTAAGCCCACTTCATTTTTCCATTGATCTTCTTCGACACTGGCTAGGCCTACTTGATAGTGAGTGGCCTTGCTGTGATGACCTCTTTGGTTTCCTTCCTTTAACAATTTTTTATATTTAGTGACATGCCTAATTAGATCAAATATCGAGGCGAACTATTGGCCAAACATCTTCTTTTTTAATACGAGGTGCATGCCTCCTATGACCAAACTTATGTAACTTTCCTCAGCCATAATCACTGGGCAAAAGTGCTTGGCCTGGACCAATCATCCTATGTATTCCTTGGCTGACTCACCGGGTGTTTGTCTCATATTGGTCAACTCTGATATGGATACCTCAGGGGGCAGTCAATAGAAGTGACTATGGAAAATATCTCCATAGTTGGTCAGTCAGGAACAAATCCAGGTTTTAATTTAATGTACCATAAAAAGCTTCTCCAGTTAAAGAATTAGGGAATAAACGTAATTTTAGGTTCCCATCTATTCCGATTTCACCACACTGCATAGTGAATTTAGCAATATGCTCGATCATGGTTTACAACCCATCCCCATTAAACAAAGTGAAAATCGGGACTCTAAACCCTAGGGGAAAAGGAATCATGTCAATTTGTTGGGGCTATGGGCTAGAATACCTGGGTGGCAAGGCTGATCGCTTATACCTCGCGAGTCCTTGCCACAACATTTCTTGTATCTCCTATCGAGATACGACTGTATTGTCAATTTCGAGTAGTGACATGTTGGGGTTTATCTGGCACTTATGACATTGCATAGTAGATTTCATGCCCATTAGAATGATTCCTGGAGCTCGATCTTTCTCCTTCCAAGAGTACTCCCCTGGATTCGAACGCCACTGTTTTTCCTGTGTCAAAGTTGGGGTACCTTCCACGGTGATGATTACCTCCAAGGTTCAGTCGTTCTGGCTGTGAATCAGCATGGTCAGGGCTATAATGTTGTTCGGTCTCATTTCATCGTGGAGGTTCTCTTACCGGTGGAATGCTGTCCAATCTTGCTGCCACGCTATGCAAGTTCATTCCATAATGTGGATCCAATACTCGAATTGATTCTAACATGGTGGCCATCTGTTCGGCCCTCTCCGATTCTTCTCTTCATTGCCTCTCCATCAACTCCTGTAATCTACAGTTAGACTCCATGATCCACTTTTCCATAACTTATAATTGGCCAATCTGGCCAGCAAGGTTGGTGCTTCCTGAATCGGCGCCTCTTTAGGCACTCTTTGATTTCGCTCGAGTTTGTCAATGATAACTTGAACATTGGGAGGTAGATTATATCCACTCATCTCTTCATTCTGATCATTGTCTACCTCATTCTCACTATCTGAACCAAGCATGGTGGTGCCATGACTTGCTTTTTATAATTTATGATTTTTATTTTTTTGTGATTTTCCAATATAGAATGCAAATATGCAATTGACCGAAATAAAATGTGCTTCCAAGGATCTAAATGCTAACAAAATCTTTTTGATACCTTAAGTATGTTCCACCGGGCGTGCCAAAGATATATGTTTGCATAAAATTTCAGCACTTACTCCGACGTGGTCACCCAGGGTTTGAAATCACTGAGTTCGATGGGAAAACAGTGAATTCAAAGTGAGTTTTTTGTGTTTGAGTGTGGGCGTGCTAGTGTATAAGAGCACACAAATGAAAGTCTTGATGATTCGAAGTGAAAAGATGTGATGTGCCTAAGACTTCTATCCATAAAACGATTGAGTCGGAGTAGGCAAACACTACCCCTAAAGTTCTACTTGCCTACAACTTAATGTATGACTTAATGATTTAGTACTCCAAGAATCGAAAAAGGTCGAAAAGCTTAAATCAAAAAGAGAATATATTCAGAGACGATGACTACTCGCCACTTGGACTTTACAAGACTAGACTATAGACACATGCATTGATGGCTCGGCCATATCTATGACAAAAATGCATTGAGCAGCTTCGAAAAGCTCTATCTACAAGTCGGCCACATTGATGAATCCAGCCATATCTATGTGTGGATGTACTCAAGGGTTGTTCACTCCGATGAGCATTGATTGACTCTATCTGCACTCCTTCCTATGCATGAGCTCGATATGGATGTAGGGTACCACTCCGTCGTATTGAATCGGGCGCAATCCTAGTGAGTGATGGCTATGTCCATGTGATGTTATAGAATGAGTGCATTGATATCCTCAGTTCGAGTCAAGTGGTATATAGCTACAAACGTTCTCACGTAACGATTTTCTACCTAGTGAACTAAAGCTAATCTTTGTTCATTTAGACTAAAATATCAAAGAAGTGATGACTTCTTGATTGAAAGAGAGTTCTTGTATGTTGTTTGATTGATTGATCTTTGGATGATGTCCCTTCAAATAGTAAATCCAGCTCCCTTTATATAGCCTTCAAGCTGCAACCGAACTCCTTTATTCTTAGAGCTGAATGTTTTATTCAGGCTTTGGCCATTTGAAATCAGTGGCCATCCTTGTATCTCGGTTTTGGCAATTATGCCATCATATCTGAATTTCAAATTTTCCAGCATCACATGGCATTTATTTAGGCATGTTTGGGTATAACCACGCCTTATCCTTAGCTAATCTGTTATCCCTATCTAACAACCCCTAAAAGTTAGGGATTTAATTTATTATTGTACTTATTTTATTTTTCTATTTCCTATTTTTGGTTGATTGGGCCATGGGCCTTATTTTACGTCGGCCCAGTCCTCCAACATGGGCTACCATGTTCACGTCGAGGGGCCTGAGCCCTGTTAATTCATTTCAGCATGGCGAACAAAACCAAAATCAGCCAACTCCGAATTTATAAAAAAATTATTTTTTGGGTCCAAAACACAAAGTAAAAACAATCTTTTTAGATGAAGACTTGGTCCTATTTAACAACTTAGAGAAGGTGTTTGCATAAATTTTCTCCGGCCGAGCCGAAGTGGCCGCTCAGGGTTCGAACCGACTGAGTTCGATTGGAAAACAGTCAATTCGAAGTGAGCTTTCTCGTGTTAGGGTGCGGGCGTGCCAGTGTGCAGGAGCACACAAGTGGAAGTCTTGTATTTCGAAGTGAAAAAGTGATGCAGTTCGAAGTGAAAACAAAAATGTAATACAATTCGAAATGAAAAATGTAACACGCCCAAGACTTCTATCTGAAAAATGACTGAGTCGGAGTAGGCAAACACTACTCCTGTGGTTCTACTTGCCTACAACTCAATGTAGGACTTAACCATTCAGCACTCTCAAAATCGAAAAGGGTCGAAAAGCTTAAATCAAAGAGAAAATATATTCGAAGACTATGGCTACTCGCCAAACGGACTTTATAGGACTCGACTACAGACACACGCATTGATGACTCGGGCCATATCTATGACAGAGATGCATTGAGCAGTCCCTAAGAACTCCAGCTACAAATCGGCCACATTGATGACTCCGGCCAGATCTACCTGTGTGTGTATTTAGAGGTTGTTCATTCTGACGAGCATTGATTGACTCCGTCCGTACTTCTCTTCATGCATGCGCTCGATATGAATGCTGGATACCACTCCGTCGCATTGATATCTCACCTCAAACCGGGCCCAATCCGAGTGAGTGATGGCTACGACCTCGTGATGTTACGGAATGAGTGCAGTGATATCCTCACTTCGAGCCAAATGAGGTATGGCTACAAACATCCGTAGCGGTTTTCTACCTACTTGAACTAAAGCTATTCTTTGTTCATTTAGACTAAAAAATTGGAGAAGTGATGACTTCTTGATTGAGAGTGGTGTTGTGTTGATTGTTGATTGATCGATTGCTGATGTCCAATGCAGCTCCCTTTTATAGGCTTCGAGCTGCAACCGTCATCCTTTATTCTTGGAATTGGATGACTTCAAAAGACTTGATTATTTGAAATGGATGGACCTCCTTATTTGTTGCAATGGCAATTATGCCATCTTATTTAAATTTCAAATTTCAACATCACATGGCCTTTATTTTAGGCATGTGCACGTATAACAATGCCTATTTTTAGCCATTCTGTTACTCTCCATCTAACAACCCCTAGAAGTAAGTGATTTGAATTTGACTTTATTATTGTATTTATTTTATTTTTCTATTTTATAATTTCGGCCGACTGGGCCATGGGCCGTTATCTCATTCCGGCCTGGGCTTCCAAGATGGGCTCTGTGGATGCGTCGAAGTGGCATGGGTCTTATTAATTCATTTCGGCGTGGCGAAAAGGACCGAAATCAGCCCACTCCGAATTTATACAAAAATTCATTTTTGGGCTCAAACAGAAGGCATAGTTGAAGCCTATAACGAGAGGAATCTATATATACACACACACACACACAATCATATTTTTGTAAAGTGTTGAGGAATTACACTTTATTTTTCTTGTTTCCTAATATATATAATCATTTCCTTTATAATTAAAAGTGATGTTTCGATCTTGGATTTTAACGAGTACTCAAATATTAATGTCACTTTAAGACGGTAAATTTATACTTTGGTTTCCATTGTAGTAAGCTTTAAAAGATTTATGAAAAAATGAACATGGGTTCATATATGTAAATTTGGATACTAAATGATTTTCCAGGAATAAGAAATAAATTAATGTTGTGACATTTAATTCGAAATATCCAGGGCCATGAAATGGAAATCCAATAGGCATTAGGCATCAAAGTTTGGCCTTGCAATCGGGAAATTGTCACTTTGCACATATCCCAAGAATAATGGAAAGGGAATATAGTATGGTGAGCTTTAAATGTATAATGGAAAAGGCACATTGAGTTGTTATACCTAAATTTGGAGACTGTATGATTTCCTTGAAACTTAAAAAAGTTGGCACTTTTTGTTACCAATTGTACATTTAGTAACTTATCAGCTTGGTGTTTGGGATTTCTTTGTTGTTACATGGATCACAAATATTTGAAATTTGAATAGCATGAATTATTAGGGATCCTCTATTAATATATATTCTTTCTAATATGGGCCCTTTCTCGTAAAAATATCTAACATATGTGTCTTGTAAAAATAGAACATAAATGTTGCATTTTGGTAGTCGTTTATAGGTACGATTATATATATATTGCACCCATAATTATGTTTGGTAAAATACTTTTTGGCACATTATAAACACATACCTGATTTCTTATCCATCAATTTATAAGATAGTCCATCCCATCAAGAAGGTGGGATGTGGGATGTGGGATGTGTAATCCAATTAATTTGGATTAATTTGATAGGAATTGTAATTTACTATACTACCCTTAAATTTATATAATGTGGCCTAAATTTAATGGTTTTTTTTTCATAATTTGGTTATAATTCATATATGAAAAAAAGACACTGCCAAACACTTTATAAAAGATATCTCACAAAATAGTACTTGTTACCAAACAGATTAATGCAACAGATTGCAATATATTTATGACATATATATCTCATGATTTCATTATCACACAAAATCCTATACTACTACCAAGCGCAATAAAAATACTAACAAAATATTCTTGTATACTGTGTTTATTTTTTTTGTCGTGGCAAATTTTGTCTACTTTCTAAAACTTTTCACCCCAAGTGGGAGGGTTAGACACAAGTGTGCTTCGCATAGCATGTGACACATCTCTCTCTCTCTCTCTCTCACTCTCTCCCCCCCTCCCCCCGCCCCCTCCCCCCTCTTCTCTCCCCATTTCCATATAGGTGTAGGTTTGACATGGTCAGAATCTATCCTCGAGTAGGAAAACTCCCAAAATCCGAGTAAAGGTTCCTGAGTGTTGGTCGGTCCCTACTCTATAAGGATGGAACACATATGAGCCTAGCCGGAAGTCTTTCTGGCGAAAACCCTTTGACTCTCAAGTCAGTATTCGAGTAGGTAATCAAAGGGTGAGGTAATGTGCATGGTAAGAATTTAGGAAAGCGTACCCTTGTGAACAGTGACGACCTACTATTTATAGTATTCAGAGATGGATGGGCCGACCTAGGGTTGGATTGACCCAGCCTCGTCGTCCGTACAAGGAATATTCTCTGACATACTATAGTACAGACGTCAGGCACAACCGTCATGTTAGAAACGGTTATTTTATGGACCACCCGACACTACTAGAAAACAAAAAAATGGCCATGGATTTTTAGCTACGAAGAAAATCGGTTGCCAACAGTTATGGATCTAGCCACAGACATTGAAAATCATGAATAAACCTAGCCACAGATTTTTATGTAGCTAAATACTCAACAATTCGTGGCTAGATGGCGAATTTTATTTTTAATATTAATGCACTTAGCCACAGATAAAACTGTGGCTAATATATATATATATATATATATATATATATATAAATTGGGTAGTTTATAGATTGCACTTAGCCACGGATAAAACCGTGGCAAGAAAAAATAATTTATTTTTTTTTGAAAAACATGGGTAGTTTAGCCATTGTTTTATCCGTGGCTAAATAATTCTTTTTATTATTGCACCTAGCCACGGCTAAAACCGTTGCTAGAAAAATATATTTTATTTTATTTTTTTTAAAAGATGGGTAGTTTAGCCACAATTTATCCGTAGCTAAATTGAACTTTATATATATATATATATTGAACCTAGCCACGGATAAAACCGTGGCTAGAAAATATTTTCTTTCTTTTTTAAAAAAATGGGTAGTTTAGGCACGGTTTTATCCGTGGCTAAATCAATTATATGTGTGCGTGTGTGTATATATATATTGCACTTAGCCACGGATAAAATCATGGCTAGAAAATATATTTTATTTTTTAAAAAAAATCACAATTTAGCCACGGTTTTATCTATGGCTAAATTCAAAAAAATTTATATATTGAATTTAGGCACAAATAAAACTGTGGCTAGAAAACAGATTTTGTTTTATTTTTAAAAAATGGGTAGTCTAGCCACAGAGTTATATTGGTGTAAACCATGTCAAAATCATATTAATTTTGTCATGATTATTATATTTTTTGTTTTATGTGTTAAATATTACAATTTATTTCAACAAATACGCTTTTTCCTTTCTCAGTGATATATAAGAATGACTTCATAGTTCGGTAAGAATTGTATACTAATGTCAATTAACTTGTCAAAAATTATCAAAAAATTGACCTTCCAACATTTAGTTCAACTATATTGAGTAAACTAATTAATGAAAACGTTCGATTCGGAAAAAGTCAACTACTAATATTTGACTCTTAGCCACAGAAAAATCCGTGGCCAATGAACATCATTATTTTTTGAAAAAATTCAACTCTTAGCCACAGATTATTAAATTTTTTTTTTTAATTTTAGACTTAATTTTATCCGTAGCTAAGTATTAATTTTGTTTTTTTAAAAAATGTCTTGCTTAGCCATAGATAAAACAATTGCTAAGTCTAAAAAATCCGTGGCCAAGTGCTGATATAAAATCAACACTTAGCCATTTTCAAATCTAGTCTCTCTCTCACCCCCACGCCCTCTGTGTTGCCGCCCCCTCCTACCGGCTCCGTTGGCCCTCGCGCCGCCGCTACCCACCTGCCCTGTCACGCCGGCCGAACCTTCCCATCCCTGAGCCCCGCTCCCAACCCTGCCCCCCCTCATTTGCGCAGCCCCCTGAACCCAGCTCCCCATTTCAGCTACCCCTCCCCCTCCCCCCCCGGCATACTCACACATTTTTGCTATTTTTAGCTATCTATTTTTTTATTTTTTTTGATTAAATTTAATTTTTTTTTATTTTATTTGGTATTTCTTTTAGGTGGATATTATATACACAATTTGTGGTGGTGAAGTTTGAACAAGGTATGAATTGTTATGATTTTTGTTGGGGTGAATTTGTTGTCAAATATTATTTGGATTGTTATGAACAAGTTTGTTTGGAATATGGATTGTTATGAACAAGTTTGAACAATATTATTTGATTGTCAAATAGAGTATATAATTTTTGCTAGGGTGAATTTTGTTGTTGAGGTGGGGAAAAAATTAGGTGAAATATGTTTGATAGGAAGTATGTTGAACAATGTCTGAAATAATTTATTTTGTTTTAAGTCTTTATGAAATTAGACTCCATTTCTAGTTATATTATAGTTATTGAATGTGATATCGATGAATTGTGGTTGCTCTAGTCAGAAAGGCAGAAAACATACTAGTCTACGAATATGAATGATAAAATTGACAAGTTTGTTCTATCTAGATCTCAAATCTAGCATTGACAGTAACTTACCTTCATTTTATGTTTATAGAATATAGATATACAGGAAATTCAAGGTTGGATATATAATAGGTTAACTATTGATCGAAAAAATTACACCAAACAATTTATGAATGGCGTTAATCAGTTTACTCAATTCGCAACTACACAACCGCTGTATATAGCTGGTAAAGGCCTTATTAGGTTTCTGTGTTCAAATTGTACTAATAGGAAATATAAGGATACTGATAATGTGCGATGTGATTTGATGAAATTCGAGTTTCAACCTAAGTATTGGTATTGGACTTCACATGGCGAGTTATCTCCAGAAACTTAAAATGTGGAACTCGGTGGCGCTAGTTCTTCGAATTAGGCTAATTTTTCGTATGGATTGAATAATTACGAGAATTTGGTATATGATGTTGTGGGTGTGAACTAATTTCACCATTGTATACATTACTGTTTCAATTCGAATGTCGATGTGAGTCATGATACTGAGATTGAGCGAAACAATGAACAATCTCCTAATATGCAAGCTTAACAGTTTTATGACATATTAGAGGTTGTGCATCGACCATTGTGGCCAAGTTGTGATACTTAGACGGAGTTATCATTGACTTTTCAAATGATGTCAAAAAACTCCGACTACAATTTATCTCAGGGTTGTTTTGATCGATTGACAGAACTTATAAAATCGTCAAATCCTTCAGATAATCATATTCCTAACTACTATTAAGAAGCAAAAAAGTAGTTCAGAAGTTAGGTTTAACATCGATAAAGATTGATTGTTGCATCGAGGGGTGTATGTTGTATTACAATGAAGATTCATGTTTAGAGGAATGTCAGTTTTGTAGGCATCCAAGATTTACACCATCTAGGAGAGGAAGTAGGTTTCGTAGGCATCCAAGATTTTAATTGTTGATGTAGTTGATGTTTGCGATTTGTTGTCATGTATTATTGTGAATTATTATTATGTATTTATTCATAATTGATGTTTGATCAATTGTTGTGCATCGTTAACACTTTATTAATTTTCTCAATTTTTTGTTGAGAATTTTAAAACAAATGGCTGAGAGATTGAAAAAAGGCAAAAAGAAAGTATCGGACACAGGCTCTAATCGGCATATACATCCACCGACTACTCTGAACATCAATTTAGATAGTTCGAGATCATATTCTCCATCACCTGCCTTGGGGTCCGCCCCATCGACGCCGATGAATGAATGCCCGTCCACCGATATGTCTCAAAATAGTAATATCGGTGGACATCATATTCTAATAATGCTACAAGGAAAAAGTAAGTGGATTGATTTATATAATTTTGCTATCTTATCAATAAATAGATATCTATTCTATATATTTTACGCATATTGTAATGTATAATCTTTTTGTTTCCCGTGTGTACAATAGGTTTGACGACGAGGAGAAATGTATTGAAGAGATTGACCGGATAATTGAGAATGGTTTCAAAAGACTATGGCCTCCTTCGAAGAAGGTCCCAATAGAAGCTCGTGAAATGTGGTTTCTCCAGTTTAAGGTATGTATATTTATTTAGTTTAATTGAGATTTGATTATTACTACAACTTTTTCAAATATGATTTTTATTTTTTTTCTGGATTCTTTTTAGAAAAAATTCTTCTAGCGGCCTGACCATTGGAACAAAATTTGGAAGAATTTTGAGCACAAAGGTTCTGAGATTTTGAAAAATAGGTTGGCTAAAGCTCGTAGGGATAACCACATGCCTAATTGGATAGGTGAAAAATCTTGGGATGGTTTACGGGTCATATGGAGCACCCCAGAATTTTAGAGGATAAGCCAGCAGAACAAGGCAAACCGAGAATCGACTTGCAATGGGAAGGGATTCCCTAACCATGAGGAGGAACAGGATCTTATCTCAGGTGGCAAGATCATTTGGTAAGTAATTACTTTTGCCTTGTACTTAATTTAATTAATTGAAGTAATTTTGATTTGTAGGTTATCTCATTGCTGTCCTTATTTCTATATTTTAAAAAAAATTTACTTTATGTTTATTGTAGAAGAAAAAATATGGACATTGGCCTTCTGTTGACAAAATATTTGAGGCTCTCCATTATTCGAAAGATCAAGATAGAGACAAGCATTATGTGGATAAGCGAGCAAAGTCTACTTTGGAGAGTTTGGTATATTTATTTATCTTTATATATTATTGCTAAGTACGCTTTTATAAGAATTATATATGGTTTTTTTGCAGGAGAGCTTCAGAGCTAATTGTGACGAAGCTTGTTCCCAAGCCGCCGAGAGTGCAAAGGGAGGGCCTATTCAACAGCCCGACAAGTTGGAGGTAATATTAAAAATAGTATTTTTTAGATATATACTACATAAAGCTCTAATTGTTTTTTTAATATTTTAGATTTGGAAGTAGACATACGACAGTCAACGTTTTAGATTTAGAAGCAGGGTCGGTGGTATGGTGTTGCCGGTGGACCTTCTACTGTGACTGTTGAGCCATCCGGCTCATGGGCTGGCTTGAGTACTTGGGTTGACCCCAAGATACAAGAGCTGACACAGAAGATGAGCGAGCTAGAGAAGAAGCACAGTCAAAAGATGGCCGAGATGGAAGAAAAGCATAGTAGAGAGAACTCATGGTCTTCAAAAGACCGTGTCCCTAATGGCAGTCAACCTAAAAAAACTCACGCGTCGATTAGCTCCACGACGTAAGAAGGGCTCTACTTCGTCTACTTCTGTTGCTCGTAATGGAATCGAAGGCGATGATGGCGATGATAACGATAACGATAATGAGGAGGAGGATAGAGACGATGATGGAGATCATGATGTCTGTGCATTTGACTGTTAGATACTATTATATATGTATTGTTGTGCGAATTGTTTGGTATGAATTGTTGTATTTAATTAGTAGGATAATATTAATTATTAATTATATATTTCATAGAATATACCTTGTTGACTATTACTGTGACGACCCGGTAAAATCCTTTATTCATATATTTTATATTATACATTGGGTGTAGATTACTTTGATGAATAAGTGCCTTATTGACTTATTTTTTGAATTATTATTTTATAGAGATTATTCGTCAAAATATGATTTTTATTTGCGAACAAGTGAGCATTTTACTACAAAAAATTTTATAAAATATTATAAATACAAAATATTCTTAAATTTTATACATTTAATCTTTAAAAATACCCAAAATTTATTTAATAGATTATTTTCAACTTTTATCTATTTTTTTCCAAGAAGTTTTAGTAATTTTCGATAAACAATGTCTTTATGTTATTAATTTGAAATCTAATTTTTAAAATGCTTAATTATTATCAAAAAAAATGAAAATAATATTCTAAAAAAATATTTTAGATTTTATTAGACTTATAAAAATTAATTTTGGGCAATTTTCGAAAAAAAGGGCAAAACAAGGGGTATTTTGGTCTTTTCACTTCTCCAACCCCCAAATTTCGGTTTTTAATGTAAATTAAACAATAAAATAATCCATAATTAAGAGTTTTCAGATTTTATAATTTTTGTTTGATTTTAGTTGATTTTATTCTATATTTTATCAAAATATCTCTACTTATACATTCTTGAAACCTAGCCTCATATACATATATAATTATATATTAGTGGTGATATACATAGCTACATACACACACACACACATACCCACATACATATACATGGTGGTTAGTAAAGTGAGGTGTATGTATAGACAATCATGTATAAATGTATAGAAGAGGTATTTAGATGAATATGATATGTAGATCTTTACCTCTAATACTCGGAAGATCAATACACAAGACCTTACACACTCATAGTCCTCATTTTTCAGCCATTTTTCAGCCCCAAACCGTCCACTCTCTCTTCTTTTACACTGTCTTTCATTTTTCCTCCAAACACTACACTCTCTCCAAACAACTACACTTTTTTGAAGAAACTAAGGTAGGAACACTTCTTTATACCTTAAGTAGAGGGTTTTTTGTCTTCTTCTTGAGAAGATTGGGCAAGCTTCAATACTCTTGTGCCCAAGCAATGTAAAAGAACAAGCTTGAATGGCCTAGCTAGAGTGAGAGCATTTGCCAAACATGCCTCCAAGTTGAGGGTTTTAGTTATTTTGCCATCTTCATGTTACTTTAAAGCTTTATGGTTAGTTTTTCATATTATGACTCTTGTTGGGAGGAAGTTGAAGGATGGATAGACTTGTGAGCATGATCTTGAAGATATTATGTGATTAATATGCTTATTTGGAGTACTATGTGGTTACTATACTTTATTGGAAATACTATGTGATTATTGTGTCCTTTTTGCAATAATATGGAATTCTTATGCTTTATTTGAACTAATATGTGAGTTCTATGCTTTATATGCAGTAGTATGAGACCATGATACTTTATTTGAGCTATTAGGGGAATATCCTATGTTGTTCTTGAGAGTCTTAGTAAAGAAAGCTCCACATATCTATTATTTGATAAATAGAAATTTTATTATACTTTATCCTATAGATTTATACCTACTTTGTCCTTTACCTATATATGTATAAATCTGTTCAAGGTTTTAGTAAGTGATTAGAGGATTGTGGAGATATATATATATATATGTACATATAAATATTTAAAGTGTTATTATATATTCATTTAACTAATTTCATTATATGTTAATTATATATATATATTTATATGTACGTATAGGTATATGTTATTATAGACTACTTTCATATATATATATATATATATATATGTTACGTTTATGTATATATATACTTATATTCATTTTATTAGTTTTATATGTACATGTAGATAATTCTTGTCATATCTATATATATAGTTATCTATATTTTATATAGGTATATATGTATTATTCATATATCTATATATCTTATATTTTTTCTATCTATATATTTATACTAGTTATATTTTAATCTATATCTTTATATTCTTTATATTTTATCCATATATTTATAATGAGCAACATCTTCTAAGTATACTTTTGCTATTATATTTACACATATTTAACATTTTTAAGTAAGTATGCTTAATAAGCAAACATAAAAGCTTTCATTAATAAGGGTGGAGCTTACTTTACTAAACTATAATATAAACTTCCAAAGATAATGTGCACGTGTGAACAAATTGCAATTCTGTGAATGGGCCCATATGTGCTGGAATGGTCTGGGGGGTGTTCCGCCGGGACATACTATTGAGTAGCCAGAAGAGTTCACACCCCTTGCATCTCCTAATCCCCCCTTGGGTAGACAGAGGGATCTACTCAAGAGAGAGGGTCATACGACAATACTAAACGTATGCCCGGGATACGACCCTTGGAGGATAAGGCTGGCGGGAGAAATGTGCTTGTAGTTATAAGGGTCACTGTCAGGTGACAAAAGGTAGAAAGTGTGAAACTATGTGTGTGCTATATGTAACTAATGTGCACCTGACACCCGAGTACCTTATGTGTATAAAGAAATGTTTCTACTCAACATATGTTGATTTCATGTTATATAATACTTTAGATGCTTCCAAAGCTAGCCTTTATGATGATGAGGAGGAGGAACCTTTTGAAGCATTTTACTACGAAGGAAGATGTAGGATGTTCGCTGCGTACCTGTATTTTGCGGGCTTTGCTTTTTTCTATGTAGATATAGTAGAACTAGCAAGTCGATACTCTCTTTTATTGGATGTACCCTTATGTTATGTTATGTACCTTATACATTTTGTAATTAATAATGTACGCATGTATGTAACCGCCAATAATAATAATAATAATAATAATAATAATAATAATAATAATAGTAATAACAAGAATAATATTAATAATAATAGCGGGATTTCGGGGTCATCATGATTAGTATATTATTGATTGATAGTTTGTTGGTATATTGCTTTTTGAAAAAATATTTTGCAAGTTTTGGGGCTCATTAAAACAAAATAAATCATTAAAAAAAACTGCCAAATTAACGAAGAATTTTTTTTTGTGGCTATGGTTTTTTAAAAAAAGATTTATTTTATCCACGAATTTTTCCGTGGCTAGATTTAAATTTTTTAAAAAATATCTATTTTATCCATGGATAAATCCATGGCTAAACTTACAAGAAAATTAAAAAACGATTAAAAAAATTGAATATAGCCACGGATTATATAAAAATTAAAATAAATAATAAAATACTAGTCATGAATTTATCAGTGGCTAAATTTAAAAAAATTAAAAGAATTAAATAATAACCACGACTATATCTGCAGCTCAATAAAAAATTTAAAAAATAATTTAATGTTAGCCTTGGATTTATTTGTGGCTAAGTTAAAAAAATAAAAAATTAATAAAAATTGGCAATGGATAAATCCATGGCTAAATTTAAATCTTTTTTAAAAAATAAAAAGGTTGGCCATGGATTTATTTGTGGCTAAATTTAAATCTTTTTAAAAAAATAAAAAAGGTTGATCTGTGGCCAAAATTGAAAAAATCTGTGACTAGAAATCCGTGGCCAAAATTAAACAAATTCGTGACTAGAAATCCGTGGCCAAAGTCTGTGGCCAATTTTAGCCCCATCATATTTGGCCACGTATTTTTTCCGTCGCCAAATCCATGGCCAATATTTTTAGCCACCGATTTTCGTCAAAATCCATGGCTAAATTCTTATTTTCCAATACTACGAGGAGGTGGGGGGATTATCCGAGGAGGAGTTCATATGAGACATTTGTCAGATGCTGAGGAGACGTCGACGTGTGGCAATGGTAAAACAGTGAAATGTGTAAGTGCTTATGCCAATTGGCAATCTGTTGTTGGTTTTTATCCTGAGCTGGCATCGACGTAGCGGAGGCAGATTCCCCCACGTCATTAGCCTCCCAAGTTTATGGGCTACTCAGACGGGTGACGCCGAGCAAGTCATAAACTTGATGGGATTTAAAAGATCTAATTCTTGAACGGGAAGTCGAGCATAGGTTTTGGCAGTAAATTTAAATTTTGACCATTGGTAATGATTGCAGGTGATGATTGAACTTCCCGAGGAAATTTTTACTGCCCTATCAGTGTGGTCTTCAGCACGTCATTTTAACTTCGAGCTAAAAAGCAGTCCCGAGCAGAACCTTGAGAGCATTAAGCAGACCCGAAACTTTTTCAAGCAGCCAAACACTCTTCTCGACTAACCAAAAATTTATGTAGTCCTCTCCCTTCTCCTTTTCAATTCCTACCTTTCCTTTTCTTGTTTAATCTTCCTTTAGAGTTTTGGAGTTATCATGAGTGGATCTGAGGGTAGTAGTGATGGCCAAAATATGTCCGTTGAATCGCCTTCCAAGAAATAAGTAAGCATATCATCTTCCTCGGATATCGAATTGTCATCCGGTGAGAGTCCGGAAATTGGGGTATCATCTCGATACCCCAGGGAGGCAACTACGAGTAGACCCAGGGGAGGTGGTGAAAGCCTAAGCAAAATCGAGGAGATGAGGCTGCAAATGTCAGTGGAAGGCGGAATTGATATTCCGCCGATGATGGACGTACTCGTTCGAAGGTAGAAGGAACTCTCCAAGGAGGAACCTATCCCCAAGCAACCGACCCGTAAACGGATGGCCATATCGGGGAACCAGACGACAATCAGTTGGGGCAACATTGTTGCCTACAACTCTAACCGGGATGTGGAGAAGGTGATGAATCATTACATCCACGATATTTTCAGCGTAATATGGCCCACCGATGAGGATTCCATGATCGACCCACCTCAGCGTTGCATCTCCATACATTAAGCCCACATCAAGAATGGGCTTCAATTTCCCATCTCCCTGTTCATTTCTTCTATCCTAAACCGTTTGAACATTAGTCCAATTCAGCTTACCCCGAACTCATATGCCTCAATCTGTGGCTTTGTTGTCTTTTGGCTTAGCACCTGGCACACTCCTTCTATAGCCAATTTCTCTTACCTTTTTCAAATAAACCACTCTAGTCGGTCATCCCCCGACGATGAGTTTAACTATTTTTTATTAGTGCAAAAAATGGGAGGAAAATCATCGAGACGGCCTCCTCCTTATACGAAAGCGACTGAAAGCAGAAATGGTACTTTATCCACTCCGAGCAAAGATGGCCGGTCAGGCAGCTTCACAAACCTGAGGTCAAGAAGTTGTCCCTGGCCAGGCTTAGGTCGGCCAACTGGACAAAAGAGTGGGTCCTAGGGCACAAGAGTCAGGGGCTTATGTGCCCGATCTATCTAACCTAAGAGAGATTCTCAGCCAAGTATGTTCTCTCCCAAGCCCAAGTAGAAATTGAGGAACTAGCGTTTAGTAGCTACATCTCTCATCATTTTTTTTTTGACAATTTTTGATTCAATTTTTTCTAATTTACAGATCAACGAACCTTGGAAATGTCTCGAACAGCATTTCTCGCAAAGGTTTCAAGCTCCAAGAGGCACCCATCTATATCGACTTTATTAATGACAAATATCCTGAGAAATAGAAAGCTGCCTTTCTTCGATGTTGCAAGGCCTGCTAACTTCTTTGGGCATAGCAACCTCCAGACAGACTGGTGCCACAGATAAAGTGGCACAAAGCAGATGACCATATTTGTCTTTCGGATAAACATGTACAGTCCGACATCATCAAAGTAATATCTGGCTTCTACCATATTCACGTTTGCCGTGAACAGCCTCTCTTCTGCCTTTGCCATCTCTGGCTCATTTTGGCCATCTCCTAGAAATACTAAAACCTAATGTAAGGTTGGCGGGATGCACATGGCGGAATGGATCCAGTCCCTTCCTAACAACGCATTATAGGAAGTCTATGTATCTATCACAAAAAATGCAGAGGTGACAGTCTTATTTCCAATGCTCACTTCGACAGACAGGATTCCCATGATGTACACCTTTCCTCCTACAGAGTTACTAATTACCAAGTCTTTTTTAGGGAGATCAGACTTCTCTTTTCCAATGCACTCCATGGTTTGGAAGGGCATGATGTTCACGGCGGCTCCATTATCCACCTACATTCTTTCAGTAGGCTTGCCATCAAGATGATCAGCCACGAAGAGGGGCTTCACATGTTTCACCATGCTTGGCGGAGGTGTTTGGAATAGGGCCTTGATTTCTTCGACTGTCTTACTCTTCTAAGTTACTTGCTCGGAATTATTCATAAAGAAGGCCACGAGTTTCACTATCATCTTAAACCTCACTACTATCTCCTGTGTCTCTTTCAGAATCATTGTTAGCTATAATATTAGAAGGGAATGCCCATACCATGGTGCATTCCATGTGAATAGCGTCGCTACTGGATGATGGTATGTCCGTGGTATCCATTGGCAACTCCTTGTCCATCTGATTTAGCTCCTCCATCTTCTAAATCCATTCACTCAATAGGTCCTCGTCTCCAACACCCTCTGATCTGCTGGTGGTGTTATTCTTCGTCACTTTCCAATACCATTAGAACAACAGTCTTCTTCTCAAGCTGGATGCCGGTCGGGATGATTTCCCTATTTTTTGGATCTATCGACATCACTGCTTTACCCTTGGTGGTTCTTGCTGTCTCCTTCCCAAGCATTTCAAACTCCTTGCATTCTGGCAAGTATTTCCGATACTGTGTTTGGGTCATCTCAGTAGGACTTTTCCCGTTAAGGAACTTAGGATGTCGTACTACTATCTAGCGTCCTAATGGGGTTGTTGGTGGCCTAACGAACGTAGAATAAACTGGTTCTTGAGTTGGTTCACATCTTCAAGGTGAGCTAGGGGGTGCCCTCCTCTTAGCACTCTATTCTCTATCGACCCTTTGGGGTGGACTTCGATCTCGTTTATTTCTATTCCAACCTTGTCATGGTAGATCGTCATTGGCATAATGCCCCCCAAGTGTGTGAGGGGAATATCACACCCTAGGGACTATGGAACCATAGAAAAATTGGCCATTAGATTGGCCCAAGGATAGCAAGCTCCTACTGGATAGATCCATGGCAACATTTCGGAATAGCATCTGGCACAAAGATCTAATTGTCATTCTAACTGTATCATTGCTTGCTCATTCTGCTGGTTTTCTTTTTTGACTAGTCCATCCTGTATGTTGACTATGTTCACTCCTTCCGCCTAGAATGGCTCCTTGTCGATTCCCATCTTCTTATTCATCCATTTTGACAGGAAATGCAAAATGCCATTGTCCAGGCAACTTTGGATCATCCACTTGAAAACCAAATAGTCATTGGTGTTATGAGTCCATGTATTAGAAATTTATAGTAAGTTTTTCCTTCCAGCTCTTTGGCCGTTGGCATTCTATGATCAGTAGGCACTTTGATTTTGCCATCAACTAGTAAATAGTCGAAAATAGCCTTGATTTTTTATACATCAAAACCATAACGCCTTTTCATGTCAGAATGGAATTCTGGTTTATTCAACATGCTAAGAGGCATTTTAATGTGAGGCTGTAATGCCATTGGTTTTACCAAAGTTGGGCAAATCGTGTTCTTTTAGCAAATGACTTGGGCTAAACCCACTTCATTTTCCAATTGATCTTTTTTGACACTAACTAGGCCATCCTGAACTTTGGCTAGGCCTACTTGATAGTGAGTAGCCTTGCTGTGATGACCTCTCCGCTTTTCTTCCCTTAACAATTTTTCTTATTCAGTGACTTGCTTGATTATATCAAATATTGACCCGAATTGCTAGCTAAACATTTTCCCTTTTAATTCGAAGTGTATGCTTCCTATAACCAAACTTATGTACTTTCTTTAGCCATGATCACTGGGCAAATCTTCCCATGTATTCCTCGATTAACTCCCAGGGCATTTGTCTCGTATTGGTCAATTTCGATATAGACACTTCAGGGGGTAGTCGATAGAACTGACTATGGAAAAGACTCTCCGTAGTTGGCCAATCAGGAACAGACCCAGGTTTTAATTTAATGTACCATAAAAAGGCTTCTCCAGTTAAAGAATTAGGGAATAGATATAATTTTAGGTTAGAGTCCCTTTTGATTTCACCACATTCCATGGTGAATTTAGGAATGTGCTCGATAGTGGTCTGTGACCCATCCCCATTAAACAAAGTAAAAACTAGGACCCTAAACCCTGGGGGAGAAGGAATCATGTCAATTTAGAGGGGGTAGGGGCAAGAATACTTGGGTGGCAAGGCTGATTGTTTATGCCTCGCGAGTTCTTGCCACAACATTTCTTGTCTCTCCTGTCGAGATACGGTTGTGTTATCATTTCGAGTAGTGGTAGGTTGGGGTCTATCCGCCACATATGGCATTGCATATGGGATTTCGGGCCCATCGGAATGATTCCTAGAGCCTAGCCCTTCGCCCTCTAATGGATTCAAACGCCGTTCTTTTTCCTGTGTCAATGTTGGGGTATCTTCCATGGCGATGATTACCTCTGATGTTTAGTCGTTCTGGCTGTTAATCGACAGATTTAAATTTGAATTTATTATTGTATTTATTTTGGCACACACATATATATATACATAGGTATGTATATATATGTATATAAATAGAGATATACATACAAACATATATTGACACATATATATACATAGGTACATATATATATGTATCTATTGATTAGTGTTAAACATAGATGGATATATATATTTAACTCTATTTTATCATCATTTTCAAAAATATATACATACTTATTTTCAACATTATAAGACTATTCTACATATATAAAATAATTATATTATTTTATTTTATAATATCCAAAATTATATATATCTAGTTATACATTTAATTATTTCTTCCGCTATGTCAACCAAATCATTTTATGTCCCTTTCATGAAATTAGTGGTGATAAAAATGGATACTTGGAACCTTTAATCCCTAGTATTATCAGTAGAGAGATGTGCATTAACCTCTTCCACCAAGATATATTTAATAATTGACTATCTCTTCTATAATTATATACATATAAATATTATTCCTTTTTTAATTATAATTTCTTGTAGATAATTCCTTTTTACTATAAATATTTAAACAAATATCTTTTCCCACAAAATTAGATTCAAGATGTATCTATATTAACTTATAATTATTTTGTACCTATATATATATATATATATATGCGAATTATATATATGCACATAAACAATTATCATGTTTGTTTTCATTTTCAATACATATATATATATATAGACGAGAATATCTATATATATATTTATACATGATCCACTATAATTTATACATCTAAAAGTACACCTTACATAGATGCTTATGTACCTATATATATATATATGTACGAAATGTATATATGTATATATTTATGTATTAACTAAACAATATCTTAGATATTCTCCTACAAATCTACCTACCTTTATTAGGTGAATCTTGCAAATCTTATACTTGGAGCATTCTTATAAATTTAGGGTTTGAATCATCATTTTAGATTTACACTTCAACACCACTAGGTTAGTGAATAAGATGATTGCATTTAATAAAAACATCCTAGTTAGATCATGCATTAAATATAGAAAAAGACCTTATTATATAATAATTTTCTGTCTTGATCACAACACTATAAATAGGCAGAAGGGGTTGCTCACATTTTGTCATACCCACACAACACACAAATCCCGCCTAAAACACACACCCCACACTCACCTTACTCTAATCACACAAAACACTTTATATTTATAGAATATCTCCTACCCATATATATATATATATATATACATAAAAACCTTTCTTCTTACCTACATATATACCTAATAAGCCCTCTATTACTCTCTTTTTTCCTAAAAACATTTGAAAAGGTAGAATTATTACCCTTCTCATAAGTAGTTTAGGCAACATAATCTTAAATTATTTTCATAAAAAGGCTTTAACGTGGGTTTACAAAATAATGGTAAAATACCAAGTAATTGCCTACAAATTTGAGTAATTATGCCTCAAATTATTTGTTATATATGTTAATATCCTGATAAATGTTTTCATGCTATTATGCTTTCCTAAAGGTATATGCATGAACATAATATGTTTATTTATATTTTAATGAAGTTCTTTAAGATCTATGGGTTATGAGAAAATTATTTCTCAATTATGTATTGGGCTTGAAATATTTCTGGAATGGATGTGGTTGAGTTCCGCCGGGACATTCTATTGGAGATGCCGGTATTAAGTGTTCTAGCCCTCCATCTCCTAATCCCTCTTCATATGGATGAAGAGTTCCATGTGAGAGTGGGTTGTAGGCTCCGGCATATACCCGAGTTATGACCACTAGTGTGACTCGGTTGGGATTGGTGGAAAAGCAGATTGACTCAGTTGGATTGTTTGATCGTGGTGGGAGTTATAAGGCATTACGTCACTATATGTGATGAAGATGGAGTATTATGTAATTTTAAATGTTTATGTGCAATTTTTACACACTTGCACCTTATGTGATTGAGTAATAGTTCTACCCAACCGTTGTGTTGACACGTTTTATGAACATTCTTTTAAGCAAAGATGTTATATCAGAGTGTGCAACGGAAGACCACCGGCCATTACGACGCTTTTATAGCTACTTTTGTATTATTATTTTTCTAAATTGAACGTTTGTATTTTGTAAATTTTTTTATGTAAATTATTTATTTTAATAAAATATGAAAGGTATTATTCCAGGTCGTGACATTCCCAAGCACCCTCAAAGCTCCCATCAAGGGGACTTCCTCGCTAGTAGAAGGCGACGCTCCTCCAGCTGCTCTCTTGACCACTGCGGCATGTGTACTCGAATAAGCTCCTCAATCAAATGAATGGGAGAATTTGTACTCGCTACTCCCTAGTGGTCTTCAGCATCAAATGGCCCCACGACGGGGGTGGTCCCTGCACCCTCAGATCAAAGGAAGTGTTGAGTTGCATCCCTCTCAGATCCAAGAAAATCTTTAGTAGGGGCCCAACGATTTGGGCAATCCCCGGTTGGGCGGTCTTTTCTCCTACTATCCACCTTCTGCATGAGAGGTTTGTGATAGGGTTGGCAAATGACTTTTAGGCATACAAACTGCTTCTGGTGCCTCTTCTTATCTAGTTTGGCTATCAAAGCTTGTCTAGCCTCCGTAAGAATATCAGAATCTGCAAAGGAGAAACCCATAAATCGAAGGAAATGTTTTAAAGCAAGAAAAGTTACTAGAACCCCAATTAGTACCAGGGTAATTGGATGGACCAGGGTCACTAGAGGCCCTTGAGAGCCCACAAGCTCTAAGACCACTCTTCTCAGTCAGGGACAAGGCACTCATCTTGCCGTCACAGACCAAGTCCTTAACCCGACCCTCATCGAATGTGGGTTTTTCATGATAGTATTCACGGTGTTGTATGAGCAGTGATCATCACTTTGTGGCCATCATATGAGCCCCTGGTCCTTTACAAATATGTACTTCCTCTTCCACCCAACTCCATGGGAAGTGGGAAGCTTCTCAAAAATTTTCATTAAGGAAGACCTGGCTGAGAATACAAAGAACCAGGCTCCTTGTCATCGGCCTTGTTAGGCTAGATTTCACCGAGTCATTCAAGCAAAAGACCTCGAGGAAGTTGGTCGGGCTTGCCTCCTGGTTCAGGCACTTCATCAATACTATAAAGGCGATAATAATCCTAATGGAATTTCGCACCAACTGGCCAGGGCATACCCCAGTGAATTTGAGGAGTCTTTGCACATCTGGAGACAAATGAATTTAGAGCCCAGCCTCAAACTAGTGGATATTAAAAGCCGTATACCCAATGGAAGACTCTACCATGTTACCCTATGGGCTAGGGATTATCAAAGGAAAATCCACTTGGTAATATTCCCTTACCCCTTTCAGCTTTGCCTCAATGACATTGGTGGAGATATCTTTGGTAAGGGAAGAGGTTTGAAACATACTCTTCCCTATTCCTTGAGCCCTAGGATTTTCTTCTAGGGTACTGCTAGCAATGGAACCCTCACTGACCTTCTTTTTCTTGGATCTTCGCCGTGTGACTTCCGCTATCTCCGTTTAGGGGTCTTTCCAAATTGAGCTTGGGGGATTAATCGGAGCAAACCCAAAAGTGACACCCCCATAGACAAGCTGTTGTTGCCTCATGAGATGGTGGACTGGAGAGGTGGACTTCCCTCTCTGCCTTAATCTCCTCCAAGATGGGCTCTGAATTATCAATGGGTTTCCCTTTCGGAACCATCCCTAGGATTCTTTCTTTTCAATTCGGGGTGGAGTATATATATAAAAAGAATGAAAAAGGTGAAGAAAAAGACCATTCAAAAAAAAAAAAAAAGAGAAGAGGAAAGGAGTGGTAACCTATTTTCAAGAAGTGTGCTTGAAGCTCTGTGGTTGGAAGTAGATAAATATTGGATCTATCTCTCTGCCAAAAAAAAAAAAAAAACAATTGAAGGTTGTAAAAGAGAAAAATAACACAAAGGAAAGAGGAATTATTTATAGGAGAGGACTTCATTAAAGCTTGCCCAAACAAAGAGTCACCAACCATAATTACCTAGCGTAATGATGGTAGACAGTGCTCCTTTTCCAGACAAAAAGACACGCCGCTAGATCTGACATACCCTAGGCACATGCCTCATGATCCCCGAAAGGCACATGAGCCGTCATATGAAGTTAACGCGGTATGACATTTTAGAGGAAAGCAGCTTTAATTCAAGCTTGAAAAGTTCTTTTGGCAGTCAAAATGACAAAGCAACTTTTTGAGATGATGTCATAGTCAAACTCAAGGTTGGGGGCTAATAATGTGGAACACATCCCCTAATTCTGGACACGTCATCGCTAAAGATAATTGATTGCAACAAGTATGGGGACAAATGGCCTCAAAATCGCAAGTTGTCCTTGAATAAGGCTATACAATTGAAGGTAGGCCTACAAGTAGGATGAAACTTGCGAGAGGGAGTTGCTCCCCAAGCCTACTCTACGCAAGTTCGGGGAAAATGTCCTCAAATGAGGGTCTAACAAGATCCTCGAGGAATTTAGCCTACTAGGCAAAGGCTTAGGCACAGTGAATTACCTCA
Organism: Petrea volubilis; assembly: GCA_026212405.1. Classification (NCBI taxonomy): domain Eukaryota; kingdom Viridiplantae; phylum Streptophyta; class Magnoliopsida; order Lamiales; family Verbenaceae; genus Petrea; species Petrea volubilis. Next base: position 20,976,294 of record CM047870.1, read on the forward strand.
AAGAATCAAAAAGACAAAGCAGCATCAAGGGGAAAAGCCCCATTTGAGGGCATATTCCACATGGTCCCATGGTGCGGATAGTAACTGGCACACCAGCAAGAACTTCGAACAACCTTGTCAAGCATGGATAGCCGTTGCTACCAAACAAGTACTGGCAACGTATGGACGGTATCTTTCAACCCAAAGTCCCATTGATGCTTCCCCTTAAAAGAAATCCTAAGCATTTAATGTTTCGAATGCACATTAAATTCAAAAGTCAAGTCCTATTAAATAAAGTGAGGCCAAGCAACCATGGGAGGCCCCAAAAAGGACAAAAAGTATGTTCACATGTACTTTGAATGTCAATCAAAGGACTAAGTCCATTCAACCACCTCATATCAAGGCATCTTTTATATAAAAAGGTCTCTGGTGCCCAAAGAGGAGGTAACTCACTATTCCTAAATAGAAGAGAAAAAAATACTATTCACCTTCTTCTTTCTCCACGCTATGGCCTTTAGCTTACATCGCTAACATGAGCGTCGAAGAGCCTATGCCGAGGCAAAATGGCTAGTCTCACGTTTACTCCTCCCTTGGCTACCAACAAAATATTCAGAGCATTGAATCTTCCTCACATGGTCGATCCAAAAAGACCCCGCACCAATAACCTAAAAAAATACTGGTATATAATTTTATTGTAATAACAAATATATCAGAATAATATTAATTATATATTGTCATATATATATATGTGTGTGTGCACATATGAATATATGTTAGCTTGTGAATATATTTTACACTTATTTAAATAAAATAAAACATTAGATATATATTAAACATACATATATGATTTATGTATATATATATACAATTTAATACGTACATGTTTAATATATTTACTTATATTTAATTATTGTGCGTGTAACTTCTATAAATATAATATAGATTTTATGGATAAATATTCACTTATATTAATAAAAAATTAGTTTTCACTCTTTTATATAAAATAAAATAAAATTATTCGCATGAAATATTAGATTTTTTAAGAATTTTTTTTCCAAAATATTACTCTAACTAAAAATAATTCTCATAATATTACTCTTTCAAAAGTATTTTCCATAATATTACTCCTATTGCCTCATACTTTGTCATGCAGGCAAAATTTTATTAGTTGGATTTTCTTTTTCTTTTCCTCTAATTTATTAGCACATTAGAATTCAATTCATTTTGCCTACCTTTCTGAGTTCTAACAAGTCTTTTTTATATTATTTTTGTTTTAATTTATTTTTTTAACTATTCTTATATTTCAATTACTTAATCTAAACATCAAATAGTCGAATAATCATGAAATTATAATAAGAGTTTACAATTTTATTTTTGAATAAGAGGGTATTATTAATTAATTATATATAGCTTCAGTTTTCAACAAACTCCCCTTTTATTCTCAGAGTCATGTAGTTTATTCAAACTTGAATATTTGAATAAGTAGTGTGCCTTATCGCACGAGCCTTATTTCTCAACAATGTGTTTATGCCACTTAATCAAGAATCCAGATAGTTTCATCCAATGGCCACTATTTTTGGCACTTTTAGTTATGTCAATTCCCTAGTTATAGTCATTATGCTAAACAATCCCTAAAACTAAAGATGTGAATTTCACTTTTATTTTTATTCTATTTTGGCTGAGTGGGCCACAAAATTCTTATTAAGATTTTGGCTTAGGCCTGCACCTTAACACTAGCCGGGCTACCTCCATATCGGATTGACTCAGATATTATTTAATTTCGACATGACTGAAAAAATTTATTTTTGGCTCAAAAAAGTTCCTCCTCCCAAATTTAAATGGGTTTTACGCATTAAATAAAATGTAAAATTTGTTAAAAAAAAAAAAGAAAAGAAAAAGTATAAGAAAATTTCTGAATGATTGAGAGACAGAAGTCGCGAAACATGCTCTGTCCTTTTTCTTTTTCGCATTTCTTTGTCCATATGCGCGACCACAGCTAAGCGATCTGCCTTTCTGCAACCCAAGTGTTGAGACAATTATGGTAATTTCCCAACTTGATCTTTGGCCCACTTTCCAGATGAACAGCACCAACTTGTTGTTTGGTATAGTCCTAATTCTTTGTTAAATTACACCACTTTAAAAACAAGAAAAATGATCGTATAGTTCAAGATCGACTCTACTAATTTTTGCTCAACAAGTTGAAGCGAAATCAAGAGAATTACCCAATAATTATATTGAGCATAAATTGTTTGATTCTGGGTAACATTAATGTACTTAACCCAACCATAAAAACTGAATGGAGCAAACGACCGTTGCTAAACGGATGGGTTTTAAGAAAATCACACCAGCTTTCCTTCAACTATACACATTTGACATTCACCACCAAAAGGAGACCTTCCCCTCAGTTGGAAATCATCCCAGAATGGAGAAGAATTTTTTTCCTTATTAGGATTATAGATGAACCCTTTGTATGATATTGATTTCACGTATTAAATTATTTCATATTATATGATGTTTAATTACTTTGTCTATTGATGCTTGATGTTACTACATTGGCTAATCGTCATTGTAAGTTGTACCTCTAAATTTTAATGAAGCTTGAAAAAGATAAATTGAGATATGTTAACAATATAAATTCTTATATTCAGTTTATTGATTCAAATGTAAGATAGGAATATATGTCTGTCATGCGTAGTCATTATTGCATGTACCTTATTAATTCTATTAAATATTAATGCATATAGAAATATAGAGAATTTATTAAGAATTCTAATTGCAAGTAAACTTAAAAATCCCTCGTTAATTACATTTGTGTGGCTATGTAAATCATTATTATTATTATTATTATTATTATTATTATTATTATTAGTATTATTATTACTATTATTATTTGATTATTATTTTATTTTATTATTTATTTTTATTTATTTAATCGAGTAAGTATCTTGTTCGGTGCATTTGGAATTTTGTGTATTAATTTGTAGATATATAGATACGTTTTCACGGGTGGGCCCAAACTTATAGGTGGGCTATGATTAATTATTTTATGTCTTAGCAACTTCTAGGCTCAATAGGATAATATAACTCAATAGAGGGAATGGGACCATAGGCCAACCTAGACATCGTATTTGACCTTACCTACCATGGGAGCTAGGGCATGAAGCCCTAGATCCCCCATTCTTGTCGGTCGAAAGCAGATAGAGAGAGGGGATCGTGGATGAGAGGCTAGAGATCGAGAGAGGAGCCGTGATGTGACACTAGGAAAAACTATTATGCAATCTTTTCTTTTATGCTTGTTATAGCACGTATGTTCTAGATGCTTTATCGACGTGTAGAGACATAGCTAGAAGTGTTTGTTGTGTGCCTAGATTCATTGAGAAGAGGGAAAGTAATGTCAGAGATGGGTCACGGCTGCGCTAATAGTGCATGCTCTCAAACGAGCACCATGCAGGCGCTCAAAGCGATAATGGTTGCGCATACGGCCACGCAGGCCAGCGGTGTGTGTGGGTGGGGGGGAGAGGGGGCTGGGGGTGCGTATGTGGTGTGTTTGTGTGTGTGCATTTGTGTTGGGTGCGTGAGTGTCCATGTGTGTGTGTGTGTGTGTGTGTTTGTGTGCACGTATGTTGGGTGCGTGAGTGTCCATGTGTGTGTGTGCATGCCACGCATGCATCATGAGCTCGTGGCCCCGCCTCCATGAAGTGAACGGTGCACAGTCTGTATGTGCGTGCATGTGTACATGTTGTGCAGTGTGTGTGTGCAATGTGTGCGAGTATGTATTTGTCAGGTGTGTGCATATGGTGTGTGGGTGTTGCGAGTGAGTGGCGCGTACAAGTTAAACAAAGGTAGAGAGGGAGCTACCAAGCAACACCATCAACCAAGCATGGGACAAGGCCAAGGCATCTTGATGGCATCACTTTGCCATGCTTCGTTCCTTTTCCAATGTAAACATGTAAACTTTGTGTTAACTTAAGTTATGTCCAACTTTTCAAGCATCGAAACGAACCTATAGACATGGGAATCCTGAACTTGGACTTAGGAAGACAATAATTATGTGGAGTTTGCTTTCTTTTTGAAATTAAGTCTCTGTTTGCATGCTTTGCCTGCATTCACTATATGATTCATGAGATACGAGCTTAACTTTTATGCATGAGCTACAAATCATCATATCATAATTCGAATAATTATTAATTCATGTTGTAAGTCGTTTCGCTGTTTTTTGAGTATTTAGCCACAATTAATAATGTGCATGATGTGAAAAGGAATTATATGACCAATGCGGCTAAGCATGTAAAGACCTTTGGGATATCTAAGCTATTGAATAGTTCCCAAGTTTCTGACCTGCTACAGAGATACAACGTAGCAACTCTGATCCACTATGGGGATACAACGTAGCAACTTTGACTCGCTATGGTGATATAGCTTAGAAACTCTAAACCGCTATGTGGATATTGTGTAGCATTCTGACCTTCCTAACTGAAGTTAAATTAGGGCTTAACCAAGTAAAGCCATTAGAGATTTCAAAGAGTCAAGCATGCTTATTTTACTTGTTAATAATATATTGAATTCTACTACAATTTAACTCCGCATTTTGATGATACGTTTGAATGTTCACGTACACTCTTGGTTTTAGCAAGAGGATGAATGTCCCTTACTCAGGTGGTGTAGCTCACCCCTGTCAATTAAAATGTTTTGCATAGCAGAGTTCTGAAAGGTATGATGACCCACAAGATTAGGAATGGTTAAGTTTGAGCTTGTGTAGCATAGGACTTTATTGATGTTTATTTTTAAAAGAAAATGTGTGAATCTGTTAAATCTGTTTCATTATTTTGCACAAGACTTAAGCTCTTGTGTTGCGAGCCAAGAATTCATAATAGATTTGAGATTATGAACCCATTTTGAGAAGTTATTATACAAGACCTTTGGGATATATCTATTTTTTTTTTGAAATCTAAGGTTGGTTGTCCCTAACCGATGGGTGAAGAGCAGTGCCAATTGTTGCACAAAGTGCCCAAGGGCATGGGTTCTGACAGTTGAGGTAGTATCAGAGCAACATGTTTTGATCAAAGACTAAATTAGATAACATAGAACAGAACCTAGGGTTCCCTACTTACAGTAAGTATGATCATGAGTTACCACAACGTATTGATAAGTGATTCTTTGACCTAGGTGTGAAGGATTATTTCTTTAGGATGATTCTCTCTCTCTCTCTCTCTCTCTCTCTCTCTCTCTCTCTCTCTCTCTCTCTCTCTCTTTCTTATTTCTACATATCGATTCATTATGAGAAATTGTTACGAATCGATATGTAGATTTCTCCCTTGCCGCAACTTTTTCCCAATGTGAACCATACCACAGATAACAATGGCAACAGGTACCACTACGAAGCCCTAAGGCGGAATCATTTTCCTACCTTTGAAGGGTCCTCGGATACCGAACCTACCAAGAAGAGGCTAAAGAAAATGGAAAGTAATCTGGAACTTCCAGTCAAGCTCAAAATATGAGTGATTATTCCCTTCGTGATTGGGAAGCCTGTTAAGTGGTAGGAGGGTGTCTAGCCTTTGATGAATGAGGAAAGACCAATGACTTAGGCGAGGTTTAGCATGATCTTCCTGAACCACTACTTGCCAACTATTATGTAATGCCAAAAATGGCAAAATTGGACAACTTTTGCCAGTAGCCAAATATGATTGTAGTCTAGTACTCCACTAAATTCCACATATTAGGGAGATACATAATAGCTTTTATGGGACATCATCCATAAAGATGCAAAAGTTTGTTAGGAGATTGAAGAGTCGGATACAAATAACCCTGGAGTTTACCATAAAAGGAACTTTGACGAACTATTGGAGTTACGATTCGAGCTAAGGTCGATATCCAACATAGATATGAATAGAACTAGGATAAATGCCCAAGAACCGACGTGGGCACACTTAAGAATAAGTAGCAACGACCCTACCTTGACTTCTTGACCATAATAATAGACCCCCGAGAACAGCTACGGCAAAAATCGCAGAATGCCGAACCTGTCATTGACAGCATGTAGGCGATTGTAGATGGAGAAGTGGGGTGTGTTTCATGTGTGGCCAACTGTGCCATAGAATAGCACAATGCCCTCAGATGGATCTACGGAACCAAGAAAACCTGAGAGGCAACACAACCCCAGCAAAAAAGAACCCCAAATCTAATGGAAACACAAGTGTGTTTGCCCTAATAGAGATTGAAATCCAAAGTGTAGAGGACATAGTAAGAGGTATGGTCTCTATCAATTACCTGCTTGCTTACAATTTGTTCAATTATGGTGCAACACATTTGTTTGTGGCTAAAAGATTTTCTAGGAAGTTAGTTATGGAACCGGTTATTTCGGATAAGTCTTATTGGGTACGTACCTCAGTGAACAGAACACTAGTATCGAACCTGGTATATAGGGATTGTGTGCTAGAACTGAATGATGGATAGTTTATGGCAAACCTGTTACAATTGAATATGACTGAGTTAACGCTATCCTAGGTACATACTGGCTTATAAACAACTATGCATATGTAGATTGTAAAGGTGAATGCATTAACTTCCATCAACCAAGTGGCAACAGCTTCTCATTCAGTGGCGTCACTAAACGCCCAATAAAGGATGCACATGTCTTGCTGAAAACAGCCCATGCCAAAAAGGCAATCTGAAAAGGGTGGGAGACATACTTATAGCCTTCGTTACCGACTCTTTGGAAAAGGCATGAAACTAGAAGATTACTAGTGATGAGACAATATCCTGACATTTTTCCAGATGAATTACCAAGATCTCCACACGACAACGAAATAGAATTTGAAATCAACCTCAACTAAGATTGACAATGATATCTAAAGCCCCGTACTAGATAGCCCTAGCCGAACTGAAGGAAATCAAGATGCCATTGCAAGAATTATTGGACAAGGGACATATCAGGTCCAATGTATCACCGTAGGAGCTTCGGTGCTATTAGTTAAGAAGAAAGACAGGAGCATATAGCTATGCATCAACTATCGGGAGCTTAACAAAACCGCAATCAAGAATAAGTACCCTCTAGCCTTCATAGACAACTTATTAGATCAGTTAAAAGGGGCCACCGCATTCTCAAAGATCAATCTAAGGTTAGGATATCACCAACTAAACATCAATGAGGAGGAAAGTGTTGTATTTGCAAACTCCATGCAAGCACTCAAGCTAGCGGGGTATGGGGGGTGCGTATGTGGTGGGTTTGTGCATGTGCATGTGTAGGTGAGCATGTCCACGCAACTTGAATGGATGCCTCTACTTCGTACGTCCCCGCCACTAAAGGTAAGCAGTGTGCAGTTCATTTGTGCATGTGTGTGTGGTTTGGTGTGCAGTTGAGTGTGTGCATGTGTACGTGTTGTCCAGTATGTGCAGGTATGCATCCATCTGGTGCATGTGTGTGTGTGTGTGTGCACTATATGTGTAATCTGCATGTTTGTGTGCATGATGTGTGCAGGGTGTGTGAGCAATCCGCATGGTGTGTGGGTGTCTTTAGCAGTTGATGCACATAGGGACTTATGAAGACCCCGAAATCCCTTTATTATGATTGTTAGTCTTATTATTACTATTATTATTAGTAGTAGTAGTAGTAGTAGTTTTATTGTGATCATTATTAGTATTCTGATTAGTGGTTACATACATGTATACATTGTTAATTACAAAATGTACTAGGTTATATAACATAATGGTACGTCAAAATACATTCGACTACCGAGATAATAGTTCTACTATATAACAGCATAGCAAATGCAAAAACCAAATACAGGTACGTAGTGGAAATTCTACATCTTTCTTTCTAGTAAAAAGCTTCAAACGTCTCCTCCTCTTCCACATCATAAAGGCTAGCTTCGAAAGCATCTAAATCATTATGTAACACGGAATCAACATACGCTGAGTAGAAACATTTCTTTATACACTTAACGTGCTCAGGTGTCAAGTGCACATTGCACATATATTTACTCCGCTCATAAGTTACACATATAATACATAATTTCACACTTTCTACCTGTTTTCGTCTAACAGTGAGCCTTGTGACTACCCAGGCTGAAACAACAACCAGCACATTTCTCTCCCGCCAGCCTTATCTTCCAGTGGTTGTATCCTGGGCATACGCCTAGTATTATCCTAATACCGTCTCTCTTGAGTAGATCCCTTCGTCTACCCAAAGGGGGATTAGGAGATGGAAGGAGTGTGAACTCTTCCGGCTACTCCATAATATGTCCCAGTGGAACACACTCCAGACCACTCTGACATATTTGGGCCCATTTTACATAATTACAATTTGTTCACATAAGCACATAATATTTGGAAGTTCTTTTGAGAAAATTATAATTTTCAGCTTTTTGGTAAAGTGATCCCAGTATTATAAGTAAAAGATTTATATCTTTTTATTAAGTATACTTACCTAAAAATAGTAAATATGTATATGTATTGTAGCAAAAGTATCCTTAAAAGATGATGCTCAACATACTTTAGTAGTAACTTACTAGAATTATCATAAATATATGGATAAAATATCACTAATATAAAGATATGGGTAAAATATACCTAATATAATTATATGGATATATGTACGTACAACATAATCATATATATATTTAAGTTAAAATATATAAGTATATAACTACATACATACATATACGTATAACATATATATATAGATAGATTATAATTAGGATTAAGGATTAGGTAGGTAGATTAACCTATAATGATATATATATAACTACATATATACATATACGTATAACATAGGTATATATATATATAGATCTATTATAATTAGGATTAAGTAGATAGGTTAACCTATAATGAAGTCCTAAATATATTATATATTTATGTATATCTATGTACAAGTTAAACATATAAATATATATATATATATATAAAATAATCATAAGTTTAAAATACTTTATGTAAATAAACTAAGTATATATTTACACCAAAATAAGCATAAATCCATAGTATTTAAAGTGCTAAAATAGATGGTATAAGTTTCTTAAAGGTTCTACTTATCAAATAACTTCAAATAAAGCATAAAACTCACATAATACACATAATACTTCCAATAAAGCATAACACATAATAATCACATAATACTTCAAATAAAGCGTATTAATCACATGATATTTCCAATGAAGCATAATAATCACATATTACTTCAAATAAAGCAAAATTAACCATAAAGTTTTAAAGTAGCATGATAACGGAAAAATAGCTAAAACCCTCAACTTGGAGGCATGTTTGGCAAAAGCTCTCACTCAAGGCCATTCAAGCTTGATTCTTTTACATAGCTTGGGCACAAGAGTATGTGAGCTTGCCTGTCCTTCTCAAGAAAGAAGAAGAAACCCTCTACTTAAGGCATAAATAATATTCCTACCTTGTATTCTTCCAAGTAGTGTAGTGTTTTGAGAGAAAATAATAGTGTTTTGAGAGAAAATGAGAGAGAGTGTGTGTGAGGGGAAGGGTGGCCGGATTTTGTGAGGGTCAAAGGGTGGGGATTTGTGAGATCTTGTGTATTTATACTAAAAGGGTATTAGAGACAAATATCTAAATGTTATAATCATCTATGCATGGATGGTTATACTTACACCTAACTTTACTAACCACCTTGTAGATGTATGTGGATATGTGTGTGTATATGTAGCTATGTATATCACCACTAATATATATTTATGTATGTATAAGGTCTAGATGTGTATTAGTAATGATATTTTAATAAAATCTAGAATAAAATCAACTAAAATCAAATAAAAACCTATAAAATCTGAAAATTCTTATTTATGGATTATTTTTATTGTTTATTTTACAGTAAAACCGAAATTTGGGGTTGGAGAAGTGAAAAGACGAAAATACCCCTTATTTTGCCCATTTTTCGAAAATTATCCAAAAATAGAAATAAAATTCAACAAATTCGTAAATTAATTTTTATAAGTCAAATAAAATCTAAAATATTTATTTATATTATTATTTTCATTTTTTTTATAATAATTAAGCATTTTAAAAATTAGATTTCAAATTAATAACTTAAAGACAATGTTTTTCGAAAATTACTAAAAATTCTCGAAAAAATAGGTAAAAGTTGAAAATAATTTAGTAAATAAATTCTAGAAGTTTAGAAATATTAAATATATAAAATTTTAAGAATATTTGGAATTTATAATATTTTATAAAAATTTATGTAGTAAAATGCTCACTTGTTCGCAAATAAAAATCATATTTTGAAGAATAATATCTATAAAATGATAATTCACAAAATAAGTCAATAAACAATTATTCATCAAAATAATGGACACCCAATGTATAATATAAGATATTTAATTAAAAGATTTTATCGGGTCGTCACAGACTAGTCCTATGCCGTCCTGGTGGCTTCACTCTTCCATGCCTTATTCCTTTTATGATATTTTGGGGCTTCTCTTGGTGAACTATTGAACTTCGTGTCAAGTTATGTAAAATTTTTCAGGCCTACAAATGATCCTATAGATGTGGGAATCTCGAACCAGAAGTTAGTAGTCTATTTATGTCCTTTGCATGCATTCATTTATGTGATTCATGAGATGCTAGCCTAACTGTGATGCATGAGCTAAGAATTATCATATCATAATTCGTGTGATTATTAATTTATGTTGTAAGTTGTTTCGCATGCTTTTGAACGTTTAGCCACGAATAATAATGAGCATGATGTGAAAATGAAGTATAAGACCAAAATGACAAAACAACTTTGGTATGCCTAAGGCATGGAACAATTTCCAAGTTTTTGACCCGCTACAGAGTTACAACATAGCAACTTTGACTCATTACGAGGATATAGCATAGCAACTTTGACTTGCTATGGGGATATAGCATAGCAACTCTGACTAACTACGGGGCAATAGCTTAATAATTCTAACCAGCAATATCTATACAACGTAACATTATAAACCTCCTAACAGGCATTAAGTTGGGGCTTGATCAAGCTAGCCAATAGATATTTCAAAGAGTGAAGCATGTCTAGTTTACGTGTTAATAAAATATTGAATTTCGCTACATGTTAACTCTAAGTTTTGATGATATGTTTGCATGCTCACATACACTCATGGTTTTGGCAAGAGGGTGAAAGTCCCTTACTGTGCTAGTGTAGCTCGCCCCTATAAATAAACACGTTTTGCAAAGAAAAGTTCCAAAACAAACAATGATCCATAAGATTGGGAATTGCAAAGTTTGAGTCTATGAGCATAGACTTCATTGACGTTTATTTTTGAAAAGAAAATGTGTGAACCTATAATGCACGGACACGTCCAAAAATGACTCTGTGCAGTATCGAACACGGACATGTGTCCGACACGGCAAAAACGTGTCTAAAAATTAAAAAAAAAAAAGAAAAAGAAAAAAAATCTGACACGGTGTCGGACACAGCTGGGACACCACTGGGGCTTTTTTTGATATATTACAAAATTTAAATGGAGTCTTTTTTAAAATTTTAAAAAATTTAGTGGAAACACTGAAAATAACAAATAATTTTGTAATCTTTAAATCTCATAATCCAATTAAGAGGTGTTTGTTTTAATGATGAATATTATTATTTATCTATCATATACTTTAATTTAATAAATTATAAATATATAATATAATATAAAATTTCAATAACCATGTCAGAGTCGTGTCGTGTCCTAAAATTTTAAGATTTTTCGTGTCGTTATGTCCATGTCGTGTCGTGTCGTGTCCGTGCATCATAGGTGTGAACCTATTTAATCGTTTTTTAATTGATTTGTTGTTTGTTCAAGACTTAAGCAATTGTGGGTCGGTTAGCTAAGAATTTGTAATAGATTAGGGTTGCGTTTGGTTGCCATGATAATGTCGTTGTGACTTATCTTGAGATTAATGATTACCTCCAGCTAGCCTACATGGAGTCTTTTGTTTGGTAGGTTGATTACATGGCAAGATGTGATTTTGTTGAATTGCAAAAACTTGTTTGGTTGGTAAGACTACGCCAGATTGCACACACAGAAGCTCAAAATTTACCAAACTAACCCTCTTGTTCCTTTGTTTGATGCGCGTCAATTTATATTACTTGAGTGCATTAGCTTTTATTTGTGTGCTCTTAATGAAAGTTTCATCGTTTTCGCTTGTTGTATCTGCTCCCTTTTTTTTTTTTTTGGGTGCTCATGAATTCATTTTAGGAACTACCACTACGTGTTTGAACACTCAATAAATTCCACACTGGTGAACTATTGGAACTGCTGAACCAAACTATTACCTATTCTTTTAGCAGTTTTATGGTTGCCTTGGGATCAACACCACTAGGAAAATGATATAAATAGGATTGTTTGTGCACGAGCATGGGCAAAATATGACAAACATAAGACAATTATCATACTGTAGTAATTTTATAGAATTTCCGTTTATATCAGTCAGAGAACCCGTGTCCCCCTTCCGCATGTGTAAAATGCAGAAGCCCTAAAGAACAACAAACTACAAAAGCAACAAATATAACTGATGCAAGCTAATTATCAATAAAAAAACCAAGAACAATAAAATTGTGCTTGCGATCAATGATACGCGTTTAAACATGTAGGAAAATCTCGGCTATCTCCTTCACAATGTGTCCATAAACATTTCCTAATTTTGTCACTATGCATGGAAACCACCCTGTACAGTTGATCAGTGTCGAAAACGTTAGTTAATGGTAAATAATGAGGTCTTTTAGTCTTTCACCAGTAGCTGCTCCTGAAATTAAATTTTGATCAAGATTTCTCCAGGATACGAATATTTTAGCAGTACCAAAATATGTTGGCAACTCAAACATGCGTGCAATTGCAGCTGTGTTCTGTAACGCGAAGAGATGTGCCAACAAAAAGAAGTTTATACTTGCTTGGTTATCCATATCGGAGATTAGAGTGGAAAACCTTTCCCAAAGAAAAACTAAGCAATGTCAATTTCAGATAAAAATGAAATTCTTCACAGAAAACGTGCAGGGTTTATAACAAAAATCAGCATTTATGTGGTCACAATACTATGGTCAATTTTACAGTAACTATGCATCTTTCTCACATAATGTGTATGTGGTTAGTCGGTACCCGCAACTAATATCTGAAAATCACAAATAATTTTGACACAATTTATATTCAAATCTAGATGGAATGCACAAGATTAAAATTTGTTTAATCTCAAATTTTGGAATCCCTTCCTCTGTCACCAAAAAAAGTAATAAATCAACACAAAAGGAATTTTTAGTAGGGGTTTATACCAACTAATGAAAAAGATATATTTCTATCCCATGGTCCTACATTGATAAATAAGAAACAATGCAAACCAAGGCAGTATGACTCATATGAAGGTCAATTAGTGAGGAAGTATCAAATTAAACAATGTTTTACAATACACAACATACAAACGATCAACAAGGAATAGAATAATTCATCAGAAAATTAAAACTTGGCAACTACCCCGCAAATCTTTAAGCAAATACAGTCCTGCAATGTTCCAATAAGAACGAAAGAAAAAGAAAGGAAAAAAAATAAGTCGTCTCCTACGTTCCAATAAAAGACGCAACGCAAAATGGAACAATAATAGTACAAAAAGTGCCATTTTTTTTTCTTTCTAGAATTTCTGTCATCTGCTGGTTCTTACAAAATGAGAAAGTCGAAATGGCACTAATAAGGAGCAAAATACAATTTACATTCCCAGCAGACGAAGTTAGGACTTTAGGGTTGAGCTTGATCGAAAGGGATAGTAACGTAAATAGCCTGGCCAAAATCAGGGACAAAAGTGTAAAATCAAATCTGGCCCATATCTAATCTTACGAGGCTTAAACTCAATCGCACCTCACCCCCAAGACCCATATCACGAGATTAAGGGGTGCTAATCCCGGGTCAGCCATGATTACCCACAAAACTGGCTAATTTAATCATGGCAATCAAACATTAAATTGTCCACAATTAAAACCACATATTTGGGCTAACCCTGGATACCAAACGCAGCCCTATTTTGGACCCATTTCGGGGAATTATTGTATGATACCTTTGGGGGTAGTGCTGGCTGCCGTAATAAATTAGAGAATTTGTTTATTTTGTTCGAAATCCGAGGCTGGTTGCCCCTAATTGGCTGTCGAAGGGCAGTGCCGACTGCTAGTGCGAAGTGCCCAAGGACACCAGTCGTAACAACATTGAAGCCAGAACTATTAATTAAAATCATTAAGAATTCATTTAAAATGAATTCGTAGAATTAATATCACCAAAGTAGGTAGCTCATAATCCCATGCCATTTATTCATTATTTTCTCATTTATCATTCTCACACGCTACCATCACCATTTATTATTTTTCTATAAATAAAATCAAGTCTAGTAGTATAGTACTTATTTAGTAAAATACACTAGCTCCTCGTGGGATCAACACTTCACTCATCACTTTATTATTTGTTCACGATAAGTTAACTTGCGTGGACATACCCCACACACCAAATATATATCAATCTATATTGATTATTCCTATGCATGTCGAGCCGCTATGTAATCAACTTCACTAATTTTTAGATCTCAATAAATTTATATTATTTGTTGTGATCACGATGCACAATAATATAAATATACTTGTTCTATCTGGAGAAAAATCAATAAATAGATTAGACAATCTAATAGTGGATAATATGCAACTTATCAATTTGGTGATACAATATTCTTGTCCCACATCAAAAGGAGTCTAGAGACTTGGCAAGCTTATAAGCTCCGATTCCTCCCTCTTCTTACAAGGTGCCTATTCATCAAATAGCAAAATCCTATTGTCTCAAGGTGTAGAACAATACCTCGTAAAGTCAGGCCTTCGTGCTCTACGACAGATTTAGGTGTCATCACAATTAATTAAGAATTCATATGGGAGATTGATGAAGTCTATACCCTAGAATCATTTTTCTGATAATTTAATTTTCTAATTTCATATAATTTCATTATTCACTCAGATTATCTACTACCTAAACAATAGAAAGAATTAATTGTCAGTACTTGATATGTCTTCCTACTGGGATCGACAACTCTATTCATTAGTATATTATTTGTGTAGATTGGTACACTAGCTGAAAAATCGGAACAATAACATAGTTTTGAGTTTGTAAAAGTTTTTCAAATCCTTTAATTTTCATCACTAACGTGGGTAACAAAAAATTGCAGAACAATTTGGCATATATAATTATAAATGATGTCTTTTGTTTGAATTTGAACTCAAATCCATCAATTCAAATATAAGGCAAATAATCACTACAAAAAATAAAATAATATAAAATAAGATAAATAATGTTAGTGAATAAAAATTGTATGTAAAAGTTGTCATTAATTATATATATTAAGTGACTTATTTCTAGATGGCCACTAATTAAATTTATTTATTTGCAATAATTTTTACCTTATCAAAAAAATGGTTTAACAACAACACACTTAGAATTTTAAGTTGTCACTATTTACAATTATTAACACCTTATAATGAAAACATACTGATATTTTTCATAATTTTTTATTTTTGTCACTGTAAGAGTGATACTAATAATTAATGGTGACAAGTTAAATACAATTATTTACTATTAACTCTATGGATATCATTTTGTCATAAAATAATATTTTTTTTATCATGATTAATCTACATAATTAGTGTCAATTTTTACATTATCACTTACCATGTTATCACATTTTAACTTTCTTTCATGTAGCAGATCGGAAAACTCTGTCCTATAAGAAAATATAAAAGAATGATATAAATTGAGAACAAATTTTTCTCTCTCTTTGTATGTTAATTCATATTGTTGGATATATTTGCCTTACGTTAGGAATTGATATAGAAAATGTACTATAACATCATAGTTTCTTTTATTGTGAATAGTGTATTTTTTTTCTATTAAATAAATACTAGAAACATTGATATAGAAACAAATAATTAGAGAAAAATCTGTGTTACAAGTTCACCCCATTAAAAAAAAAAATAGTTTAATTGTGTTCCAAAAACAATTAAAAGACAAGAATATCCTTAAGTGGCAATACATATTAAAGTTAACCCTTGTAGTCTCCTCACATAATTATGCACCAAATGTCACTCCCTTCTTCCTGCCATTTTGGCTCTCTTCTCTCAAAGTCCGTTTTTCTCATCTAAAGTTGTTCGTAGTGGAAGAAAAGAAAAAAAAATTGCCATGTTCCTCGTGGAAGAAAAGAGAAATGGTTGACTTTGTTGCTTCAGTAAGCAGTAACATTATTTTTATCTTTAATTTTGATTTTATTTTGGTTGATTTTTCAATCTGTTTAAGATTTTATGAATCTCTATTATTTGTCTTAGTATTTGTTTCTTTTTTCTACAATTCATAGATTTGAACCGGCCCATGCTTTCATCTTTGGGTTTCAGGTGAGAACCAAAAGGAGTGTATTTGAAATGTAGGTTTGGTCCTACCCCCCGTGCAAAAAATGTAAAAAATTGAGAACCGTGGGATCGCGTGTGGACAATATATCAAAGGAAATCTACCACTTTACCACCAATGACCTGAA
Source organism: Petrea volubilis (assembly GCA_026212405.1). NCBI lineage: Eukaryota > Viridiplantae > Streptophyta > Magnoliopsida > Lamiales > Verbenaceae > Petrea > Petrea volubilis. Next base: position 20,992,791 of record CM047870.1, read on the forward strand.
GCTAGATGTCATGCATTTGTCAGTTGATGTATTTTCCTTGGACTGCTACTTGGCAACCAAGTGGGATTTTGGCTACTCTTCCATATGGTAATGAGCAAAAGTTTTTTAAGCATTCCGATATCGATGACTTCGATGAGGTTGTCTCTCACATAGGTGGTGGAGCTCAATCTCCAAGTTACAATGATAAACTTATTGGAGGAAACTATATTCATATTTCTTGCGTTTTGTGCTATTTTGTTCGCTTGGTTGGCCATGGTAGTGTTCGAGGGGTAAAAAATTGTTTTTTGAAGCTAATGTTCTGTGAAAATAAGTTTTTGTTAATGTGGATAAAAATCATTTGTTTTGAATTCTAGTACTCCATGTGGACATTTGTGTTCTGTATATTTGGCACCTGGTACTTCATTTTGGTCATGCGATTACCACATGTGTGCACTGCTTGGTTATTTTAACTGTCACAAATTGAGGGAACATTTAACTACATTTGCATATTTGTGAGTAAAGTTAAACCTTACCTTATTCACTTATGTTATCATCTAGCTTACACTTTTTTATTTCCCAACTTTTTTTCCACCAATGAATTTCTCTCGTCTTTTTCTCTCACTTTTTTATTTTTTGCAACAAGGTTAGATTTTTGATAAAATTCTCATTGAACATTGCTTCAATTGAGAATGAAATAAATTATGAATGTCTAGTTTTCAATAAAAAAAATAGTGTTAAGAAATTATTTTTCTACAAAAAGTTATACTTAAAAAAACCAAGTAGTGCCAGTTTTGAACTCTCTATTTGAAAATTTGACAAAATTTGGATTGAATCCTAACAAAAACTTTCTTCAATTGGGAAATAAATAAACTATGACCCATACACCATTACAAAGTTATGATTGGAATCATTTTTCCAGAGAGAGTTATAAGTAAAAAACTCAACAGTGCCAATTTCAAATTTTCTGCTTAAAAATGTGGCCGATTTTGGGTTTAACTCTAATAAAAAAACTACTTTCAACAAAAACAAATGATGTTAAGAAATCATTTTTCTATAGAGAATTTATACTTAAGAAAACAACTGGTGCTAGTTTGGAAATATTTGTTTAAAAAAGTGATAGATTTTAGGTCTAATTCTCACGGAAAATTGCTTTGTTTGGGAATGAAATAAATTATGATCCATATATGATTAGAAAGGTACGGATGTCTAGTTCTTAACAAATAAAAACGTTGTTAGGATATCATTGTTTTACAAAGAGTTATACTTAGAAACATGAGCAAAGCCAGTTCGGAATTCTTTGTTTGAGAATGTTATAAATTTCGGATTGAATTCTCATAAGATGTTGCTTAGATTGGGAGTGAAATAAATTACGGTCATATACTATTAGAAAGCAATTGATGTATAGTTTTCAAGAAAAAAACAATGTTCAAAAATCTTTTTTCAACATAAAGATATAATTAAGAAACAAAGTTGTGCTATTTGGATTTTTTGTTCTGAAATATAACTCAATTTAGGTCTAATTATCACGAAAAACTATTTTGTTTGAGAACAAAAAAAAATTATGAGCCATATACCATTAGAACTAAATGAATGTCTAGTCTTCGACAAAAAAGAATGATGTTAATAAATTATTTTTCTATAAAGAGTAAAAAAAATCAACTAGTGCAAGTTGTATATGTCCTCATGCCTCAAAGTATGAATAAATGTACTAGTTGATCTGAAACATAAAGTTGTAATATGAACGACCTTAAATAGAAATATGTAGCATGAAAATTGCATTATAATGAGCTAGTTGTCAAAATATATAAATTAATCTCGTGAAATTTCAAAACAGATATCAATTTTGAAAATTGGGATGAACATATGAAGAACATCATCCGAACATTACAAAATACACATCAATTTTGTCGAATTGAGCATAATCCTCAAATCAATTGATCAAATTAGGCATAATCCCCAACTCAATTAATGAAATTGGGCAAAATTCCCTACTAAACCGATGAAATTGGAATGAGCATATTGAACTATAATCTGAAAGTTGTAGAATGCATATCAATTTTGCAAAATTGGCACGAGAATATGAAGAACATAATCCGAATGTTGTAGAGTATATATCAATTTCATAAAATTAGGCATAATTTCCAATTCAATTGATGAAATTGGGCATAATTCACCTGCTATAATGATGAAATTGGAATGAACTTGTTGAAGTATATAATATGAGAGTTACTGAATGCATATCAATTTTGCAGACTTGGCATGAGTATATGAAGAACATAATCTGAATGTTGCAGAAAACAATCAATTTTACAAAATTGGGCATAATCCCAACCAAATTGATGAAATTCCATAATTCCCAACCCAAAAAATAAAGTTGATCATAATCCTCAAATCAATTGATCAAATTGATTGTAATCCCCAACTCAATTGATGATAATGGGCATAATCCCCAAATCAATTGATGAAATCATGTATAATCATCAACTCAATTGAGCATAGTATCTGTGACGACCCAGGTAATCCATGCTTTATTAATATTATTACTATGTACATACAAGAGTCTATTTAAACTCAGTACATATGAAACGCCAAAATCAATACAAGTTACATCGTATCACTAAACAACTTGCAAGCGACAAGTAAAAACCAAAGGCGAGTACGCAGCGGAATCTAACATCTTTCTTTCTAATAAAATGCCTCGAACGGTTCTTCTTCTTCCACAATTTCGGTCTCATCTAAAACATAATACATATTCAACATCAACACATGTTGAGTAGAAACACATACTTCAATTACATAAGGTGCTCGGGTGATAGTTGCACATAAAGCACATATAAAGCACACATTTTGCACTTTTCTACCTTTCGTCACTTAACAGTGACCCTTATGACTACCCATGCCGAATATACAACCAGCACATTTCTCCCGCCCGCCTTATCCTCCGGTGTTCGTATCCCGGGCATACGCCGAATATTTTCCTACGACCCTCTCTCTTGAGTAGAACACTCCGTCTACCCAAGGGGGGATTAGGAGATGGTGGGAGTGTGAACTCTTAAAACCGGCTACTCAATAGTATGTCCCGGCGGAACACACCCAAACCACTCCGGCACATTTGGGCCCATTACATAATATCACATAATCACATAATCATGGAAGTTTATGAAAAATTGGTATATGTATAACAAATCTCATTTCTTTTAAGAAAAACAAATATGTGTATAAGTTTGATATGTTTAATAAGAAAATTAGTATACTTATGTAACTACGAACTTACTTTTAAACACTTTTTAAGATCAATATGTTTTCTTCTCAAAAATACCATTTTTGCAAGAAAATTAGTTTACATACTTAAAAACAACTACTTCATATACATAAAGATAGTAAGATTTGTGATCTAACATATTTGCATAGATTTGCTAGCTAACAAGTTAACCATAACATATCTAATAAACCTTCCTAAGCACATCACAAACACAAAATACCTATCAAAGAGTAATTCAAGAGAGAATCCTAATAACTAATCACACTTTATGAGCACAATAACAAGACAATCATTTCAACATGAATATAGCAAATAAAGCATATAAACATGGAGCAAATATCTCTAAGCCCAAAATTGGAGGGCATGTTTGGCAAAAGCTATCACTCAAGGCCAATCAAGCTTGTGTATTTTACATAGCTTGGCACAAGAGTATGGAAGCTTGCCTTGTAGGAAGATCCTACTCAAAAGAAGGAAAGAAAACACTTATGAAATCAAAGTAGGTTTCTACCTTAGTTTATACTTGAAAGGGGTATAAAGAAGAGTGAAAGGATGATGTTTGTGGAAGAAACTTGAGAGAGTATAGTGTGTGAAGGTGTGAGGACGTTTTTGGGGGTGGGGAAGTGTGTGGGAGGTCCTATTTATAGTGGAGAATGAGGATAGAAGCCAAGACTTGAGGACCAAGTTTTAATAAATGCAAATCTCCCTATTTAATGCAAATCTCCCAACTAGGCTTAAAATTAAATGCCTAATTAAATGAAATCTTCCACCTCCCTCATCTATTTCTAGCCTTGGTGTAACCCTAATCCATGAGTCATGAATCTAAATGATAGAAGACCACACAAGTGTATAAATTCTAGAAGAAATTCATCTTCTATTAGTGTAGGATATTTTAATAAAATACTAAAGAAAATCAACCAAAATCTGATTTTATTTTATTGCCGTAATTGTATAAGATCTGAAATTATCTACTTGTTTTATTGTTAAAAACCTAAAATTATATGTATACTTCCTTTATACATCTTCGAATTTGCCTTTATTTTATTGTTAAAAACCTAAAATTAGGGTTTTATGGCATAAAATTAGGGTTTTGGAGCATAAAATCCGAAAATTCATAATTAATTTAGAAAAATTCCAAAATTATGAAATTTAATCTTTATAAATCAAGAATTATATGTATACTTCCCAGAAATTACAAATGTTTTAGTTAAGTTTTCGAAAATTGCAATTTAGGACATAGAAAGTTCGAAAATTGTGTTCGAATGTCAAATTCCTCTAAAATTTGGAAAATCATGTAATTCATTCAAAATTGATTTTCTCCATGCATAAAAGTCTAGAATACTTAGTTATATTATTTTTGAAACTCATAAGTATTTAATAGATGAATTTTTCCAAGAGTGGTAATCGAAATTCGAAAATTGGCACTTTACCGTTCAAATTATAAATTGATCTAAAATTTGACTAAAATGTGAAAATGACATTTTCAAGAACATAAGATGCTATATCAATTATTTAAATATTAAAGATTACCAGGTCGTCACAGTATCCCAACTCATGTGGTCAAATTGTAAGTGATCCCCAAGTCAATTGATCAAATTGACCATAACTCCTAACTTTAGTGATGAACTTGGGTATAATCCCTAACTCAATTAATAAAATTGACTATAATCCACAACTCATTGGGCATAGTCCTGAAGTCAAATTTCATCGATTATCTTAGGGATTATAGTCAACTTGATCAATTAACTTGCATATAATCCTCAATTTAATCAATTAACTTGGGGATTTTAGTTAATTTGATTAATTAATTTGAGGATAATACCCAATTTCATCAATTACCTCAGAGATAATGATAAATTTAATCAATCTAGCTTGGGGATTGTAATCTATTTGATTAAATGACTCTAAGGATAATGCTTAATTTCATCAATAGTCTTTGGAATTATAGTCAATTTGATGAATTAACTTGGGGATAATACTCCTATTAAAAACAAAATTGGGGATAATACTCATTTTCATCAATTGTCTTAGGGATAATGCCCAATTTCTTCAATTAACTTGGGTATAATACCAATTGATAATTTAGTCAACTAGGAAAAATTCTCTCTCTCTCACGTTAAACCCTAGCTGCTGTCAACCGTCCTCATGGGCGAGCCCAAGCCACCTGACGGGGGTGGCAAGGATACCGGCCGACCTTCTCTTGGCCGGTCTTATGCGGCTGCCGTCGGAAACCTGCCAGCGGACCCTTTCATGCCGGATGCGCGTGAAAGAAAAAAGAATTTTGATACTTCTACCTTCACCCCCATAGGCACCGTGGCTGATTTTCATGGGGAACCTACTACGGTGTTCACATGCTACATGGCAGATTGGGAAAAATTGTGCCAGCCGTTCCAATACGTGCTAGTTGGGAAATTCTCACATGGACACCCTTCCATTGGAGCCCTACGATTTATTTTTGGCAAGATGAAATTGAAGAGAAGTTTCAGGCTGTTTTTCTTCGACGACACGCACCTGTGCATCCATCTTTATGACCATGACGATTACGCCAGGTTGTTCATGCGCGAGGTTTGGCACTTTAATAGATATCCTATACGTGTTTTCAAGTGGTATCCGGACTTCGATCCCATGGTGGAATCACCCATCTTTCCAGTGTGGTTTAAGATTCACCATTCATCACTGCACTTAATTCCCGTCCAGGGTTTATTCAAGATTGCAAGTTGTATCGGATCGCCTGTTCGGGTGGACGAGCCGACTGCTGATTGTCTAAGGCCTCGGGTTTCTAGGGTTTGCGTGGAGATAGACGTGACTAAACCTGTGAAAAAGGCGATTTGGGTTAAGGATGGTGACCACGTTTATCAACAACCGATCGAATGTTAAGGGCTCCCGGAGTATTGTCTAAGATGTCGCCGACGAGGCCACACCATCCAAAGCTGCTTTCATCCCCCGAGTGATGATGAAGAGGTTCCAGCACCTGACATGACGAACAAGGCTCAAGGAGATTTAAGGGAGAAACTGATCACTAATCACCAAGCAACCCGTTCACAAGCTCCTGGCCCAAGTCAGGTCATGGAGAACACGCCACAAGATTTGCCGTCTGTCGATGAACAAGAAACGCCAAGGAATAATCCACCACTGCCCTGTGCGAATCTGGATATATCTCGAGAAGATAACATGTGGCGGGAGGTCACTAACAAGTCCAGATTGGATAAAGGTAAGCAGGTTATGGAAAACACGAAGGAGAATTCCTCGGATATGGACCGCGTTGCTGCAAATCTAAATAATCAATTTGCTTCCCTCCGTGATGCGGATTCGGATGATGATGCTCAGGGGAATGATGTGCAACAAGATAGGAGTACAGTCGGGTCACGCGATGTTTTTGGAGAAGCGGATAGCATACCGCACCCTATTCACTCTGAGGAGGAGGATGAAGAAGTCCCTTAGACTAATGAGCTCCCTGTGGAGAAAGAAGTTGAGGGGGTAGTGCCCATGTTTCAGGAACAGGGGTTACTGCCAGTGGCAGTGGATGTTGGCCACATCCCTGATGTTCAACAAATTCAAGGGATTGCTGAAACTAGTATCGTCTCTGCTCCAGCTTGCAAATTAGACGATCGGGAGGACGATATTGAGGATATAGCGAGTTTCGATAAAGAAGGGAGGCCCAATTCAACGGTCAAGAAACGAGAATCGGGAGTACCCAAGCCTCAATCTATACCAAAAAAGGGAATTAAGAAGCCTAATGCGGAAGCTCCTCCTCGGGTCACAAGGAGTAAAGCCAAGGTGCAGGACTCTAATTCCCTATCCAATTAATGATTAATATTCTTATTTGGAACTTGCGGGGCTTTGGAAGCGTCGCCAAACAACGGTATCTTGCTGATTTGAGGTATCATCATAAGCTTTCTATTTTGGTTATTATTGAGCCTAAGATTTCTTTGAGTGAATAATTTATACTTAAGAAGTTAGGATTTGCGGGGGTTATTTCAAATCCTTCTAATCACATATGGTGTTTTTATGACTGTACTTTAACTGTGGATATTTTAGTCAATGAGGCACAAATCTTGCATGTGAAGGTCACGTCGGGGTTGCTCCCCACGCACCTTTTTTGCTCCTTTGTCTATGGACGTCATACTCGCATCACGCGGAAAGAATTATGGGAAGTGATGCGCGGTATCGCTACCCCGGAGCCGTGGCTTATTGGTGGTGACTTCAATGTGGTCCAGTCGGTTGAGGAGCGAAAGGGGTGTCCCCCCCCCCCCCCACTTGGATCCATAGAAGATTTTCGGGATTGTATTGAGGGTTGTGGTCTCAGTGACCCGGGTGTCGAGGGTGGACAGTTCACATGGAACAGGGGCCGGCGTTGGGAGCGGTTGGATCGTGTTTTGGTGTCGGTTGGTTGGATGGACTGGTTTCCTGATTTTGGGAGGAGGCATTTGTCGCGGCACACCTCTGATCACTGCCCTTTACTCGTTTTACCGACAGCTTCAGTACAACGAGGGCCTGTGGCTTTCCGTTTTCAGAAGATGTGGACGAGGCATCATGCTTTTTTACGATGCGGCTAAAGTGAATTGGACACTCCCAACTGGATCCTTCGGGATGTTGAAACTTCAACAGAAGCTGGTTCGTATGAAGGGATTCCTCAAATCCTGGAATAATGACGTCTTCGGCAATATTTTGATAAAGTCGAGGATGCTACTCAACAGGTTCAGCAGATGGAGCAGGCTTATGATAATGACCCCTCTCAATGTAACTTATTGGCACTCAATCATTCTTCTGCTAGGCTTAATCGTGTCCTGGCCATGGAGGAAGAATTCTGGAGGCAAAGTCGTCATGTCACTGGCTACAAGAAGAGGAATGAAACACACACTTTTTCCATAACTTGGTTAAGCAACGCCGAGTTAAGAACCGTATCTTTTCTATTCAGGCGGAGGGAAGGAAGGTCGAGGACCAGGAGGGGATCAAGAATTCAGCGGCAAAATTTTTTGAGCAGCTCCTCACACGGGAAGCGGACTATGTGGGTGCTTTGGATCTTTCTCACGTCCCTCGGCTGATAACAACTGCCAACTCAAAGGCTCTTTGTATGCTTCCTACAACGGAAGAAGTTCGCAGCGCTGTTTTTGATATAGATTCCGATTCAGCTGCTGGACCTGATGGATTCTCTTCAGCCTTTTATCAAACTTGTTGGGATTTTATTGCCACTGATGTCTTTGAGGCAGTTCGGGATTTCTTTGCTGGGACGCCCATGCCTCGGGCCTTTACTGCCACAACTATAGTGCTTATACCGAAGAAGGAGGTGCCGTCAACATGGGCAGATTATAGGCCTATTAGCTAGTGTAATGTTTCTAATAAAATAATGACCAAGCTCTTGTATACTCAACTGGCGCAGGTCCTCCCTAAAGTTATTTCACCTGCACAGTCCGGTTTTCTCTCGGGAAGGGCCATCTCGGATAATATTTTATTAGCTCAAGAACTTGCTCTCTCCATAAACAAGAAGGTGACAGGGGAGCGGTTGATCTGTAAATTGGATATGGCAAAGGCTTATGATAGGGTTCATTGGTCGTTTCTTATTTCTATCCTCACACAGCTTGGTTTTTCGGCACATTAGATCCATCTCGTGCGTAATTCTATAGAGAACTGTTGGTTTTCTGTTTTGATCAATGGTCAAGGGGCTGGTTTCTTTTATTCCTCGCGCGGATTACGGCAGGGTGATCCACTATCTCCGGCTTTGTTTATATTAGCAGCTGAATGGTTTTCTAGGGGATTGGATAATCTTTTTCATTCGAATATCAAGATGCGTTTTATCGCTGATAATCCAGTCGTTATTTCCCATCTTGCTTATGCAGATGATGTGATCATTTTTTCTTCTGCTCGAAACTCAAGCATTCAGAAGATTATGGACTTCCTGCGGAGCTACGAAAAGGTCTCGGGACAGCTTATTAGTGTGGCAAAGAGTACTTTTATTCCATCTAATCGGTGCTCGTCAGGGAAGGTAAGACATATTCAACGCCTGACTGGTTTCTCTAAGGCGGACTTCCCTCTTAAATACTTGGGTGCCCCCTTTACTCCGGATGTAAGTGGATTAGCTTATTTGTACTACTTATTGATGGTATTCGCTCTCGGATTCTTGAATGGGAGAAATCTACGCTGAACTATGGAGGTCGCCTCACGCTGATCAAAAGTGTACTTGCCTCGATGCCTCTCTATCTCGTTCAAATCTTGAAACCTCCTAAATGTGTGGTACAAAAGATAGAAAAACTGCTAAATTGGTTTTCTGGGGATCTTATGGAGGGCAGTGACACATTCACTGGTACTCCTGGGAGGATTTATGTTACCCTCTTGATGAGGGTGGTTTGGGCGTTCGCGCTTTGGATGACGTCATTAACAGCTTTACCTGTAAGCTTTGGTGGAAATTCCGGCAGGGGGAGTCCCTTTGGGCACGCTTCCTGCATGCGAAATATATTAGGGATCGTCATCCGGCGGAAGTGCAGGAAACTCGAAGTGATTCTGCCACATGGAAACGGTTATGCAGAGGCCGTATCTGGATTGAACATGACTTGCGATGGCATATTGGCATCGGTAACCCCTATTTTTGGCATGATACATGGTTACCGCAAGCTCCCCTGAAGCAGTTGATACTGAGGGACAATTATCCTATGCAAGAGTTTCACACTATCTGCATAATGGTGCTTGGAACAGAGACCGACTGGAACAGGTGATACCTCCTGATTTAGTACAGCAAGTGTTGGCTATTCCGATTGATTCGAGTAAGGGGGATGCGTTGTTTTGGTCTCGGGGGCTTCACGGACAATTCGCTACGAAACAGGTATGGGACCAAGTGCGTCGAACACAAGCGATTAGTCCACTCTTCTCGAGTCTCTGATCGCATAATCTGATGCCCAACATATCGATTTTCTTGTGGCATCTTGTTAAACGCTGGATTCCGGTGGATGTGCGTATTCATGAGGAGAGCTTTGCTCACTTATTTTTCCAAAGTGCGAAGGCTAGGCGGATATGGGAATTCTTTGCATACCCGTTTCAGATTCCCCTCCCTCATACGACTTAGGTTCATCTCTGGCTTCAAGCATGGAGAGGTACGCACAAAGGTGACCATGTTAGGGGCCTTGTTCCTGCTCTTATACAATGGTACATTTGCGAGGCAAGGAACTCTTGCAAATACCGGGGTGCTCGTATGATTGCTAGTGTCATTGTGAAAAAAGTGTGGCAGTATTGTTATCTTTTGGGTACAGCTGGACGTTTCAAGGTTTCCAATTGGAAGGGCATTGAACTTGCTGCTCCTTTCTTCACGATACAGCTGACCCGGCCGGTTGCTCGGCACCCCATCATGGTGGTTTGGGAGCGGCCGGACCCCTGTTATCTTAAAATCAACACGGACGGGGCTGCAAAGTGCACGGGACAAGCTGGAGCTAGAGGATTAGCTCGAGATCACCATAGCCAAATCATATTTGCCTTCTTCCGGTTCCTTGGCAACACCACAAATACTTATGTGGAACTATATGCGGCTTATGAGGGCATACGCCTTGCGGTTCAAAGAGGATACAATCATATTTGGTTAGAGATGGATGCAAAGGCAATGGTCAATATAATTTTGGGATAGAACCCGGTGTGCTGGAGCAATCTTCATTTGGTGACGCACATTCGTTTACTTATACGACTAGTTACATTAAATGCACCCATATCTATTGGGAAGGGAATAAGGCAGCCGATTGGTTAGCTAACAGGGCTTGTCAGCAAAGTGAGAGTGCAATTTTGGAGCCTGCTGAGATCCAGGGACTGCTTAGGGGAATGATTTGGATTGATTCAATGGGAATGCCTTCATTTAGATATAGCTAACTTGTTCCTTTCTTTTTGCCGCCGTTTGCTTTCTTTGGATGTTATTTGATTTAACTTTGTATTTCTTTCTATTTCTAATAACCGGGGGGGGGGGGGGGGAGGGCTCTAACCCCACGGCTCGCCGCCGTTTCTTCCAAAAAAAAAAAACTTGGGGATAATACTCAATATCATCAATTAACTTGGGGATTATACTCAATTTCACCATTTCGCAAACAATGAGTCTTCTTATGCAACATTTTTTTTTGATGAATACTACTCTGGGTAAACGTCCCAGGAACTTTACTAATATTGTAACTTGTCAATATACAACTCGTGGGCAATACATTGCAGTGCATCCCCTCTCCACATGCCAACAGCCAAGAGATTACAAGCTGCTTGTCGTGCAAGACAAATAGCACTACGTCGAACATGATTAAATAACATGGTCCTAGAGCTTGATACAATATGCATAATCTTATCTAACTCAGTCCTATGAAATGAAATGTAAATACTTGGCTTGTCAAGAAATTCGAACAACATTAGACAATCACTTTCCGTAGTTATGTTCGAATATTCATAGTTTTGCAGCCATCTTAATCTACCATGTAGTGCCTTCTTCTCCATAGTTAGTGGAACACAACTCCCCTCATCAAACTAGGTCTTAGCCTTAACAAGATTGCCATCCTTATCATGCACCACTACACCATATCTAACACAGCTTATATCTGGGAAAGCACCTATATCAAAGTTCAATTTCAGTGAGTTCAGCGGAGGCTGACTCCAGTGACTCTGTGGCACCTGGACCAGAAACAATAGTCTATCCTCAAACCCTGCCTCCCATAAGTCTACAGTACTCTCCACATCACAATTAGTTGTTGATGTTCCACATGGTAGTGATTCCGATCCCACCATATCTTAACAGGTGAACATTAATTTATCTCTTCAAGTTCGCATGTTCCTTTTGAACAACACACAAAAACTTTTCAATAACATTGTAGAGTTGCTCTCGTAGAGGCCTACGGTAGCCCAACATCCCTAAAAACTCTCCTTGTGGCCGAGCATTCACAAAAATAGTGTTTGAGTAGTTTCCATGGCTGATCCACAGAGTTCACACTGTCGTCTCCAAGCAAACCCTATTGATTCATATTAGCATTTGTGCGGATTCTATCGCGCAACAATTTCTAGCACCAAACTTTGATTTTCTCAGGTAATTTAGACCTCATACCGCCTTATACACCTCCCCTTGTGATCTTGGAATGTCCGCTAGAGAGCATAATCTCATGAATCATTTGGTAAGCAAATATTATAGAGAATAGTCCCGATGCCCCACCCTCCTAAAACAATGTATCTTCCAATTCAGATTAATAGGAATCATGCTTATTGTATTCCATCCTTCAACCCCGGACGCTCTTATTATCACATTCGCCTACTCCTAGTTTAAAGAATGCACTCCCAATTGGTCATTTCCTTGTATATAATTTGACCATAATATACTTCATACACTCATAATTATTGTGCAAACTATTAAGCATTGTAAATCATGTTTTAAAGGATATGCTTCCCATAGACAACCATTCATACAAGCATGGAATAGTGGTTATGCACTTTGAATACATATACGTCAAGATAATCAACCATATTTCTCAACATGTCCAAAATTAGTCCGGACAAGCTCAAGAAATAAGGACAACACAAATAGCAATGGTCCAACATGGGTCCACAACAATCATAGTAAGAAAATACAACATCATACAAAACAACGAATAAATATATTTTTATGTAGAAGTGACTTGGTACTTCATACTTGCTCATATAGAACTCCTTGAAAAGAGGCATTGCGCCCACAATTAACATGCTCCTCATACTTTTGCCTTAATGTGGTATATGCTACCGTTTATTAAAAAACTAAGCACTATGCTTCTTGTTGTGCCTTGGATAGCTCATTCACATTACTAGAACATAATAACAAATAAATGCACACTAATGCAAAATTATTCCCAAATTGGCAAAACCAATCCAATCAATATAGATACATAAAAGAAGAAAACATATTACACATTCACATAACTTAATGACTTGATTCAACAATATCATCTTGTACCATAAACCTGTTTTTATACGAACACCAGTAGCAAATCCAACGCAAAAAGCAAAATGTTTAAACAACATACTCCAACAACATTGCAAAATCAAATTCATTATCTAAAGAATTCAAATGACAACTGTGCATTATACTAAGGTTGCCGAACAAATGTAAAACAACACCAAATACAATGATTGAATGTTGAATCATACCCAACCACAAAAACAAAGAGAATAATTGCAAAAATAAAACGTGATTAAAAATGTACAAACCCAAAAATGCCCAAAACCCCAACAATCACGACTAGTTACCACAAAAAAAAAAAAAGAAATAAAATCACTCACAATCACCTATATGAAAAATCATACCCATACCATATTTACTTCAATCAACATAAAAAACCAACTAAACTTGATCGAAAATACAGAAGATAGGACACAAACCAGTCACAGTGAATTTGCACAAGGGAATAATTCCGCAAGCTCATACCCTCTATAATTGAGAATATATACATTGCCCATGCGAATTGGCTACTCACCAAAATCAAAATCAAAACCTCTTATTATTTATACCCGTCATTTTTCTTTGCCCGCATTGCAGAGAGCAACAATTCACTATGGGAATACAGGGTTTAAGGTAGAATGGTTGCTCTGTCACTCTTCTTCATTGGAAAAACAAAAATGTGGAGTATTATTCATAGATCTCATTGTCTGCTAAGATTCTTTCACAGGAACGACGCACTTCTTTCGCGGGTGATGCGAATTTTCTGCAAGTGTACGGGTCTGTGGCACCCCTTCCACAAGGATCTTCCTTATACGGTTAGAGACCACCGACGATCGCACTTAGCACAAATTTTGAAATTTACACCCAAGTATGAACGCCTAACTT
>CM047870.1:21007323-21154351 GCA_026212405.1 Petrea volubilis
GACCCAGGTAATCCATGCTTTATTAATATTATTACTATGTACATACAAGAGTCTATTTAAAACTCAGTACATATGAAACGCCACAAATCAATACAAGTTACATCGTATCACTAAACAACTTGCAAGCGACAAGTAAAAACCAAAGGCGAGTACGCAGCGGAATCTAACATCTTTCTTTCTAATAAAATGCCTCGAACGGTTCTTATTCTTCCACAATTTCGGTCTCATCTAAAACATAATATCATATTCAACATCAACACATGTTGAGTAGAAACACATACTTCAATACATAAGGTGCTCGGGGTGATAGTTGCACATAAAGCACATATAAAGCACACATTTTTGCACTTTTCTACCTTCGTCACTTAACAGTGACCCTTATGACTACCCATGCCGAATATACAACCAGCACATTTCTCCCCGCCCCGCCTTATCCTCCGGTGTTCGTATCCCGGGCATACGCCGAATATTTTCCTACGACCCTCTCTCTTGAGTAGAACACTCCGTCTACCCAAGGGGGGATTAGGAGATGGTGGGAGTGTGAACTCTTAAAACCGGCTACTCAATAGTATGTCCCGGCGGAACACACCCAAACCACTCCGGCACATTTGGGCCCATTCACATAATATCACATAATCACATAATCATGGAAGTTTATGAAAAATTGGTATATGTATAACAAATCTCATTTCTTTTAAGAAAAACAAATATGTGTATAAGTTTGATATGTTTAATAAGAAAATTAGTATACTTATGTAACTACGAACTTACTTTTAAACACTTTTTTAAGATCAATATGTTTTCTTCTCAAAAATACCATTTTTGCAAGAAAATTAGTTTACATACTTAAAAACAACTACTTCATATACATAAAGATAGTAAGATTTGTGATCTAACATATTTGCATAGATTTGCTAGCTAACAAGTTAACCATAACATATCTAATAAACCTTCCTAAGCACATCACAACACAAAATACCTATCAAAGAGTAATTCAAGAGAGAATCCTAATAACTAATCACACTTTATGAGCACAATAACAAGACAATCATTTCAACATGAATATAGCAAATAAAGCATATAAACATGGAGCAAATATCTCTAAGCCCAAAATTGGAGGGCATGTTTGGCAAAGCTATCACTCAAGGCCAATCAAGCTTGTGTATTTTACATAGCTTGGCACAAGAGTATGGAAGCTTGCCTTGTAGGAAGATCCTACTCAAAAGAAGGAAAGAAAACACTTATGAAATCAAAGTAGGTTTCTACCTTAGTTTATACTTGAAAGGGGTATAAAGAAGAGTGAAGGATGATGTTTGTGGAAGAAACTTGAGAGAGTATAGTGGTGTGAAGGTGTGAGGACGTTTTTGGGGGTGGGGAAGTGTGTGGGAGGTCCTATTTATAGTGGAGAATGAGGATAGAAGCCAAGACTTGAGGACCAAGTTTTAATAAATGCAAATCTCCCTATTTAATGCAAATCTCCCAACTAGGCTTAAATTAAATGCCTAATTAAATGAAATCTTCCACCTCCCTCATCTATTTCTAGCCTTGGTGTAACCCTAATCCATGAGTCATGAATCTAAATGATAGAAGACCACACAAGTGTATAAATTCTAGAAGAAATTCATCTTCTATTAGTGTAGGATATTTTAATAAATACTAAAGAAATCAACCAAAATCTGATTTTATTTTATTGCCGTAATTGTATAAGATCTGAAATTATCTACTTGTTTTATTGTTAAAAACCTAAAATTATATGTATACTTCCTTTATACATCTTCGAATTTGCCTTTATTTTATTGTTAAAAACCTAAAATTAGGGTTTTATGGCATAAAATTAGGGTTTTGGAGCATAAAATCCGAAAATTCATAATTAATTTAGAAAAATTCCAAAATTATGAAATTTAATCTTTATAAATCAAGAATTATATGTATACTTCCCAGAAATTACAAATGTTTTAGTTAAGTTTTCGAAAATTGCAATTTAGGACATAGAAAGTTCGAAAATTGTGTTCGAATGTCAAATTCCTCTAAAATTTGGAAAATCATGTAATTCATTCAAAATTGATTTTCTCCATGCATAAAAGTCTAGAATACTTAGTTATATTATTTTTGAAACTCATAAGTATTTAATAGATGAATTTTTCCAAGAGTGGTAATCGAAATTCGAAAATTGGCACTTTACCGTTCAAATTATAAATTGATCTAAAATTTGACTAAAATGTGAAAATGACATTTTCAAGAACATAAGATGCTATATCAATTATTTAAATATTAAAGATTACCAGGTCGTCACAGTATCCCAACTCATGTGGTCAAATTGTAAGTGATCCCAAGTCAATTGATCAAATTGACCATAACTCCTAACTTTAGTGATGAACTTGGGTATAATCCCTAACTCAATTAATAAAATTGACTATAATCCACAACTCATTGGGCATAGTCCTGAAGTCAAATTTCATCGATTATCTTAGGGATTATAGTCAACTTGATCAATTAACTTGCATATAATCCTCAATTTAATCAATTAACTTGGGGATTTTAGTTAATTTGATTAATTAATTTGAGGATAATACCCAATTTCATCAATTACCTCAGAGATAATGATAAATTTAATCAATCTAGCTTGGGGATTGTAATCTATTTGATTAAATGACTCTAAGGATAATGCTTAATTTCATCAATAGTCTTTGGAATTATAGTCAATTTGATGAATTAACTTGGGGATAATACTCCTATTAAAAACAAAATTGGGGATAATACTCATTTTCATCAATTGTCTTAGGGATAATGCCCAATTTCTTCAATTAACTTGGGTATAATACCAATTGATAATTTAGTCAACTAGGAAAAATTCTCTCTCTCTCACGTTAAACCCTAGCTGCTGTCAACCGTCCTCATGGGCGAGCCCAAGCCACCTGACGGGGGTGGCAAGGATACCGGCCGACCTTCTCTTGGCCGGTCTTATGCGGCTGCCGTCGGAAACCTGCCAGCGGACCCTTTCATGCCGGATGCGCGTGAAAGAAAAAGAATTTTGATACTTCTACCTTCACCCCCATAGGCACCGTGGCTGATTTTCATGGGGAACCTACTACGGTGTTCACATGCTACATGGCAGATTGGGAAAAATTGTGCCAGCCGTTCCAATACGTGCTAGTTGGGAAATTCTCACATGGACACCCTTCCATTGGAGCCCTACGATTTATTTTTGGCAAGATGAAATTGAAGAGAAGTTTCAGGCTGTTTTTCTTCGACGACACGCACCTGTGCATCCATCTTTATGACCATGACGATTACGCCAGGTTGTTCATGCGCGAGGTTTGGCACTTTAATAGATATCCTATACGTGTTTTCAAGTGGTATCCGGACTTCGATCCCATGGTGGAATCACCCATCTTTCCAGTGTGGTTTAAGATTCACCATTCATCACTGCACTTAATTCCCGTCCAGGGTTTATTCAAGATTGCAAGTTGTATCGGATCGCCTGTTCGGGTGGACGAGCCGACTGCTGATTGTCTAAGGCCTCGGGTTTCTAGGGTTTGCGTGGAGATAGACGTGACTAAACCTGTGAAAAAGGCGATTTGGGTTAAGGATGGTGACCACGTTTATCAAACAACCGATCGAATGTTAAGGGCTCCCGGAGTATTGTCTAAGATGTCGCCGACGAGGCCACACCATCCAAAGCTGCTTTCATCCCCCGAGTGATGATGAAGAGGTTCCAGCACCTGACATGACGAACAAGGCTCAAGGAGATTTAAGGAGAAGAAACTGATCACTAATCACCAAGCAACCCGTTCACAAGCTCCTGGCCCAAGTCAGGTCATGGAGAACACGCCACAAGATTTGCCGTCTGTCGATGAACAAGAAACGCCAAGGAATAATCCACCACTGCCCTGTGCGAATCTGGATATATCTCGAGAAGATAACATGTGGCGGGAGGTCACTAACAAGTCCAGATTGGATAAAGGTAAGCAGGTTATGGAAAACACGAAGGAGAATTCCTCGGATATGGACCGCGTTGCTGCAAATCTAAATAATCAATTTGCTTCCCTCCGTGATGCGGATTCGGATGATGATGCTCAGGGGAATGATGTGCAACAAGATAGGAGTACAGTCGGGTCACGCGATGTTTTTGGAAGAAGCGGATAGCATACCGCACCCTATTCACTCTGAGGAGGAGGATGAAGAAGTCCCTTAGACTAATGAGCTCCCTGTGGAGAAAGAAGTTGAGGGGGTAGTGCCCATGTTTCAGGAACAGGGGTTACTGCCAGTGGCAGTGGATGTTGGCCACATCCCTGATGTTCAACAAATTCAAGGGATTGCTGAAACTAGTATCGTCTCTGCTCCAGCTTGCAAATTAGACGATCGGGAGGACGATATTGAGGATATAGCGAGTTTCGATAAAGAAGGGAGGCCCAATTCAACGGTCAAGAAACGAGAATCGGGAGTACCCAAGCCTCAATCTATACCAAAAAAGGGAATTAAGAAGCCTAATGCGGAAGCTCCTCCTCGGGTCACAAGGAGTAAAGCCAAGGTGCAGGACTCTAATTCCCTATCCAATTAATGATTAATATTCTTATTTGGAACTTGCGGGGCTTTGGAAGCGTCGCCAAACAACGGTATCTTGCTGATTTGAGGTATCATCATAAGCTTTCTATTTTGGTTATTATTGAGCCTAAGATTTCTTTGAGTGAATAATTTATACTTAAGAAGTTAGGATTTGCGGGGGTTATTTCAAATCCTTCTAATCACATATGGTGTTTTTATGACTGTACTTTAACTGTGGATATTTTAGTCAATGAGGCACAAATCTTGCATGTGAAGGTCACGTCGGGGTTGCTCCCCACGCACCTTTTTTGCTCCTTTGTCTATGGACGTCATACTCGCATCACGCGGAAAGAATTATGGGAAGTGATGCGCGGTATCGCTACCCCGGAGCCGTGGCTTATTGGTGGTGACTTCAATGTGGTCCAGTCGGTTGAGGAGCGAAAGGGGTGTCCCCCCCCCCCCCACTTGGATCCATAGAAGATTTTCGGGATTGTATTGAGGGTTGTGGTCTCAGTGACCCGGGTGTCGAGGGTGGACAGTTCACATGGAACAGGGGCCGGCGTTGGGAGCGGTTGGATCGTGTTTTGGTGTCGGTTGGTTGGATGGACTGGTTTCCTGATTTTGGGAGGAGGCATTTGTCGCGGCACACCTCTGATCACTGCCCTTTACTCGTTTTACCGACAGCTTCAGTACAACGAGGGCCTGTGGCTTTCCGTTTTCAGAAGATGTGGACGAGGCATCATGCTTTTTTACGATGCGGCTAAAGTGAATTGGACACTCCCAACTGGATCCTTCGGGATGTTGAAACTTCAACAGAAGCTGGTTCGTATGAAGGGATTCCTCAAATCCTGGAATAATGACGTCTTCGGCAATATTTTTGATAAAGTCGAGGATGCTACTCAACAGGTTCAGCAGATGGAGCAGGCTTATGATAATGACCCCTCTCAATGTAACTTATTGGCACTCAATCATTCTTCTGCTAGGCTTAATCGTGTCCTGGCCATGGAGGAAGAATTCTGGAGGCAAAGTCGTCATGTCACTGGCTACAAGAAGAGGAATGAAACACACACTTTTTCCATAACTTGGTTAAGCAACGCCGAGTTAAGAACCGTATCTTTTCTATTCAGGCGGAGGGAAGGAAGGTCGAGGACCAGGAGGGGATCAAGAATTCAGCGGCAAAATTTTTTGAGCAGCTCCTCACACGGGAAGCGGACTATGTGGGTGCTTTGGATCTTTCTCACGTCCCTCGGCTGATAACAACTGCCAACTCAAAGGCTCTTTGTATGCTTCCTACAACGGAAGAAGTTCGCAGCGCTGTTTTTGATATAGATTCCGATTCAGCTGCTGGACCTGATGGATTCTCTTCAGCCTTTTATCAAACTTGTTGGGATTTTATTGCCACTGATGTCTTTGAGGCAGTTCGGGATTTCTTTGCTGGGACGCCCATGCCTCGGGCCTTTACTGCCACAACTATAGTGCTTATACCGAAGAAGGAGGTGCCGTCAACATGGGCAGATTATAGGCCTATTAGCTAGTGTAATGTTTCTAATAAAATAATGACCAAGCTCTTGTATACTCAACTGGCGCAGGTCCTCCCTAAAGTTATTTCACCTGCACAGTCCGGTTTTCTCTCGGGAAGGGCCATCTCGGATAATATTTTATTAGCTCAAGAACTTGCTCTCTCCATAAACAAGAAGGTGACAGGGGAGCGGTTGATCTGTAAATTGGATATGGCAAAGGCTTATGATAGGGTTCATTGGTCGTTTCTTATTTCTATCCTCACACAGCTTGGTTTTTCGGCACATTAGATCCATCTCGTGCGTAATTCTATAGAGAACTGTTGGTTTTCTGTTTTGATCAATGGTCAAGGGGCTGGTTTCTTTTATTCCTCGCGCGGATTACGGCAGGGTGATCCACTATCTCCGGCTTTGTTTATATTAGCAGCTGAATGGTTTTCTAGGGGATTGGATAATCTTTTTCATTCGAATATCAAGATGCGTTTTATCGCTGATAATCCAGTCGTTATTTCCCATCTTGCTTATGCAGATGATGTGATCATTTTTTCTTCTGCTCGAAACTCAAGCATTCAGAAGATTATGGACTTCCTGCGGAGCTACGAAAAGGTCTCGGGACAGCTTATTAGTGTGGCAAAGAGTACTTTTATTCCATCTAATCGGTGCTCGTCAGGGAAGGTAAGACATATTCAACGCCTGACTGGTTTCTCTAAGGCGGACTTCCCTCTTAAATACTTGGGTGCCCCCTTTACTCCGGATGTAAGTGGATTAGCTTATTTGTACTACTTATTGATGGTATTCGCTCTCGGATTCTTGAATGGGAGAAATCTACGCTGAACTATGGAGGTCGCCTCACGCTGATCAAAAGTGTACTTGCCTCGATGCCTCTCTATCTCGTTCAAATCTTGAAACCTCCTAAATGTGTGGTACAAAAGATAGAAAAACTGCTAAATTGGTTTTTCTGGGGATCTTATGGAGGGCAGTGACACATTCACTGGTACTCCTGGGAGGATTTATGTTACCCTCTTGATGAGGGTGGTTTGGGCGTTCGCGCTTTGGATGACGTCATTAACAGCTTTACCTGTAAGCTTTGGTGGAAATTCCGGCAGGGGGAGTCCCTTTGGGCACGCTTCCTGCATGCGAAATATATTAGGGATCGTCATCCGGCGGAAGTGCAGGAAACTCGAAGTGATTCTGCCACATGGAAACGGTTATGCAGAGGCCGTATCTGGATTGAACATGACTTGCGATGGCATATTGGCATCGGTAACCCCTATTTTTGGCATGATACATGGTTACCGCAAGCTCCCCTGAAGCAGTTGATACTGAGGGACAATTATCCTATGCAAGAGTTTCACACTATCTGCATAATGGTGCTTGGAACAGAGACCGACTGGAACAGGTGATACCTCCTGATTTAGTACAGCAAGTGTTGGCTATTCCGATTGATTCGAGTAAGGGGGATGCGTTGTTTTGGTCTCGGGGGCTTCACGGACAATTCGCTACGAAACAGGTATGGGACCAAGTGCGTCGAACACAAGCGATTAGTCCACTCTTCTCGAGTCTCTGATCGCATAATCTGATGCCCAACATATCGATTTTCTTGTGGCATCTTGTTAAACGCTGGATTCCGGTGGATGTGCGTATTCATGAGGAGAGCTTTGCTCACTTATTTTTCCAAAGTGCGAAGGCTAGGCGGATATGGGAATTCTTTGCATACCCGTTTCAGATTCCCCTCCCTCATACGACTTAGGTTCATCTCTGGCTTCAAGCATGGAGAGGTACGCACAAAGGTGACCATGTTAGGGGCCTTGTTCCTGCTCTTATACAATGGTACATTTGCGAGGCAAGGAACTCTTGCAAATACCGGGGTGCTCGTATGATTGCTAGTGTCATTGTGAAAAAAGTGTGGCAGTATTGTTATCTTTTGGGTACAGCTGGACGTTTCAAGGTTTCCAATTGGAAGGGCATTGAACTTGCTGCTCCTTTCTTCACGATACAGCTGACCCGGCCGGTTGCTCGGCACCCCATCATGGTGGTTTGGGAGCGGCCGGACCCCTGTTATCTTAAAATCAACACGGACGGGGCTGCAAAGTGCACGGGACAAGCTGGAGCTAGAGGATTAGCTCGAGATCACCATAGCCAAATCATATTTGCCTTCTTCCGGTTCCTTGGCAACACCACAAATACTTATGTGGAACTATATGCGGCTTATGAGGGCATACGCCTTGCGGTTCAAAGAGGATACAATCATATTTGGTTAGAGATGGATGCAAAGGCAATGGTCAATATAATTTTGGGATAGAACCCGGTGTGCTGGAGCAATCTTCATTTGGTGACGCACATTCGTTTACTTATACGACTAGTTACATTTAAATGCACCCATATCTATTGGGAAGGGAATAAGGCAGCCGATTGGTTAGCTAACAGGGCTTGTCAGCAAAGTGAGAGTGCAATTTTGGAGCCTGCTGAGATCCAGGGACTGCTTAGGGGAATGATTTGGATTGATTCAATGGGAATGCCTTCATTTAGATATAGCTAACTTGTTCCTTTCTTTTTGCCGCCGTTTGCTTTCTTTGGATGTTATTTGATTTAACTTTGTATTTCTTTCTATTTCTAATAAACCGGGGGGGGGGGGGGGGGGAGGGCTCTAACCCCACGGCTCGCCGCCGTTTCTTCCAAAAAAAAAAAACTTGGGGATAATACTCAATATCATCAATTAACTTGGGGATTATACTCAATTTCACCAATTTCGCAAACAATGAGTCTTCTTATGCAACATTTTTTTTTTGATGAATACTACTCTGGGTAAACGTCCCAGGAACTTTACTAATATTGTAACTTGTCAATATACAACTCGTGGGCAATACATTGCAGTGCATCCCCTCTCCACATGCCAACAGCCAAGAGATTACAAGCTGCTTGTCGTGCAAGACAAATAGCACTACGTCGAACATGATTAAATAACATGGTCCTAGAGCTTGATACAATATGCATAATCTTATCTAACTCAGTCCTATGAAATGAAATGTAAATACTTGGCTTGTCAAGAAATTCGAACAACATTAGACAATCACTTTCCGTAGTTATGTTCGAATATTCATAGTTTTGCAGCCATCTTAATCTACCATGTAGTGCCTTCTTCTCCATAGTTAGTGGAACACAACTCCCCTCATCAAACTAGGTCTTAGCCTTAACAAGATTGCCATCCTTATCATGCACCACTACACCATATCTAACACAGCTTATATCTGGGAAAGCACCTATATCAAAGTTCAATTTCAGTGAGTTCAGCGGAGGCTGACTCCATTGACTCTGTGGCACCTGGACCAGAAACAATAGTCTATCCTCAAACCCTGCCTCCCATAAGTCATACAAGTACTTCTCCACATCACAAATTTAGTTGTTGATGTTCCACATGGTAGTGATTCCGATCCCACCATATTCTTTAACATGTGAACATTAATTTATCTCTCAAGTTCGCATGTTCCTTTTGAACAACATCACAAAACTTTTCAATAACATTTAGAGTTGCTCTCGTAGAGGCCTACGGTAGCCCAACATCCCTAAAAACTCTCCTTGTGGCCGAGCATTCACAAAATAGGTGTTTGAGTAGTTTCCATGGCTGATCCACAGAGTTCACACGTGTCGTCTCCAAGCAAACCCTATTGATTCATATTAGCATTTGTGCGGATTCTATCGCGCAACAATTTCTAGCACCAAACTTTGATTTTCTCAGGTAATTTAGACCTCCATACCGCCTTATACACCTCCCCTTGTGATCTTGGAATGTCCGCTAGAGATCATATCTCATGAATCATTTGGTAAGCAAATATTATAGAGAATAGTCCCGATGCCCCACCCTCCTAAAACAATGTATCATTCCAATTCAGATTAATAGGAATCATGCTTATTGTATTCCATCCTTCAACCCCGGACGCTCTTATTATCACATTCGCCTACTCCTAGTTTAAAGAATGCACTCCCAATTGGTCATTTCCTTGTATATAATTTGACCATAATATACTTCATACACTCATAATTATTTTGCAAACTATTAAGCATTGTAAATCATGTTTTAAAGGATATGCTTCCCATATACAACCAATTCATACAAGCATGGAATAGTGTTATGCAACTTTGAATAAATATACGTCAAATAATCAACCATATTTCGCAACATGTCTAAAATATTCGTACAGCTCAAGAATAATACAACACAAATACAATGGTCCAACATGGGTCCACAACAATCAATAGTAGAAAATACAACATCAAACAACGAATAAATATATTTTTATGTAGAATTGACTTGGTACTTCATACTTGCTCATATAGAACTCCTTGAAAAGAGGCATTGCGCCCACAATTAACATGCTCCTCATACTTTTGCCTTAATGTGGTATATGCTACCGTTTTAAAAAACTAAGCACTACTGCTTCTTGTTGTGCCTTGGATAGCTCATTCACATTACTAGAACATAATAACAAATAAATGCACACTAATGCAAAATTTATTCACAAATTGGCAAAACCAATCCCAATCAATATAGAATACATAAAAGAAGAAAACATATTACACATTCACATAACTTAATGACTTGATTCAACAATATCATCTTGTACCATAACCCTTGTTTTTACGAACCACCAAGTATCAAATCAACGCAAAAGCAAAATGTTTAAACAACATACTCAAACAACATTGCAAAATCAAATTCATTATCTAAAGAATTCAAATGACAACTGTGCATTATACTAAGGTTGCCGAACAAATGTAAAAACAACACCAAATACAATGATTGAATGTTGAATCATACCCAACACAAAAACAAAGAATAATTGCAAAAATAAAGCGTGATTAAAAATGTACAAACCCAAAAATGCCCAAAACCCCAACAAATCACGACTAGTTACCACAAAAAAAAAAAAAGAAATAAAATCACTCACAATCACCTATATGAAAAATCATACCCATACCATATTTACTTCAATCAACATAAAAACCAACTAAACTTGATCGAAAATACAGAAGATAGGACACAAACCAGTCACAGTGAATTTCGCACAAGGAATAATTCCGCAAGCCTCATACCCTCTATAATTGAGAATATATACAGTTGCCCATCGAATTGGCTACTCACCAAAATCAAAATCAAAACCTCTTTATTATTTATACCCGTCATTTTTCTTTGCCCGCATTGCAGAGAGCAACAATTCACTATGGGAATACAGGGTTTAAGGTAGAATGGTTGCTCTGTCACTCTTCTTCATTGGAAAAACAAAAATGTGGAGTATTAATTCATAGATCTCATTGTCTGCTAAGATTCTTTCACAGGAACGACGCACTTCTTTCGCGGGTGATGCGAATTTTCTGCAAGTGTACGGGTCTGTGGCACCCCTTCCACAAGGATCTTCCTATACGGTTAGAGACCACCGACGATCGCACTTAGCACAAATTTTGAAATTTACACCAAGTATGAACGCCTAACTTAACAATACGCAGTAGAGGTAGAGTAAAATATGCAACATGGATAATATATATATCTATGTTTAGTACAACCAAGTAGCGCAACCGAGTACAACATCAAAATAGCCAACTAGTGGCATCAAGTAGCAAACTACGGATTATACATCAAGACAAACCAAAATAAAGTTTAATATAAACAACTGGAGGAGCAGCTACCATCCTATGCACTCCCATTATTCTGATTCTAAGGCAATGAACATAAAGAAACGAGGGGTTAAGTCCAAATGACTTAGTGAGGCCACATATAGATACATATATATTTGACTAAAAATGAGACTCAAAACAGTTAAATCATAATAAAGTGCACGTAGTGTGAAATGTAACTTGATAATAATAACTGAACTGAGTAATACGAATAGTGAGCCCAAGACGGAGTCTCCAACCTTATGACTACCCAAAACAGATAAATCATAATAGAAACCCTTATGCCTCCTTTGTCGAGAAGCCACCTCGACACTAAAGAAGACGGAGATGTATCACGCGTCCGTGCAATACATCGCTCCAATCCCTACTACAGTCATCCTCCGACTGTACGTAGAAATTGGTTTCACGGAATGGTATCATATAAAAGGTTCCATCGACGGTCCGTTCCGCCCGATAAAATTCCTCTTATAAGTACCTGGGCCCAAACTTCCCAAGGGTAAACGAAAATATAACGGAACAGATGTGGCTCACAACTTGTCAATAAAGCAATAACTTATTTTTACACCCGGGATACATAGAAAGATAATTAAAATATGATATCCCAAAGGTGTTAAAAATCATTTCGGACAGATACAACTGGCAATATCAGAGAATGCAATACTTTTGAAAATAACTTGTCTTATATGTATGGAAAACATTTTCCAAAAGATTTGATAGCATAAATTCAATCAGGTAGGCTATACGAATAATATTTATATCATATAGTTCAAAGCCCCAGAAAGGAATTGACAAAGCACTCACCTTAGGAGTTTATCAAGTTTATAGATTTGTTTCGGCTAGATCAACTTGACTTCCTCCTAACATCAATAGCTACAATTAGGATACTTCTTAGTAATGTTTATTTAAAGAATAACCTAACTACTTATATTCTTGAACTAACACGATACTCATATAATCATAATTTAGAAATTAAGACGCTAACTTATACCTAGTATCCACTTTAAGAGAATATTGTACATTTTCACATAATCTCACATAAAAACATAAGGAGCATACTCTCATATTTTAAATTATAAAAGCATATTAAAACCTTATTTTGGAATGATAACTAACCATGCTTTATTCCTAATTTTATGAACATAGAGCATAATTACAACTAAAAAAACATGCTTTCTAGCAAGTATTCAAAAGAATAGCATTCAAGAAAATAGCATGTAACATAAGACTTATGTCTAAGTTAATCATGAAATATCAACTTATGAAAATCACTTCAAAAATAATCAATCTACTAAACCAAGAGCATTGAAGCATGCTTGGCAAGAACGTTTACTCATGAGCATTGAAGCATGCCTAAGCAAGAACTTTTACTCAAGGTAAACACAAATAACACTCTTATTTATGGGTTTAAGCAAGGTTTCTACCTTCAAGAGTGTGTGAGGGAAATAAGAGAGTATATGGAAGGCTAATAGGGATATATGTATAAAAAAAAAAGAAGGTTTTATTGATGTATATATAGGTGGGGAAGATATGATATAAATAGAGAGTGTTTTGCGTGTTGAGAGTGGAGTGAGTGTGGGTAGGTGTTTTTAGGCGGGATTTTGTGTGTGTGTGGGGGGGAGAATGAAGACAATGGCCCCCTTTTTATAGAGTTTAGGGCAAGAAATAAGATTTTTATAATATAAGGTCAATTTATAATAAATTCATAGAAGATAGGATAAGATATGATAAGATAGGATAAGATAAGATAAGATAAGATAAGATAAGATAAGATAGGATAGGATAAGATAAGATAAGATAAGATAGGATAAGATAAGATAAGATAAGATATTTTAATAAAATATGAACAAAAAATCAAATAAAATCTTATATTTATTGGCCTAATATTATAAAATCTGAAATCATATCTTTATTTTATTAAAATTTCGAATTTGTACTTATTTATGTTTGTAAAAATCGAAAACTAGGGTTTTAAGGCCTAAAATTCGAAAATTCATAAATAATTTAGAAAAATTCCATAATGATGAAATTTGATCTTTATAAATCTGAAATTATATGCATATTTCCCAGAAATTAAAAATGTTTTAGTTATATTTTCAAAATTTGCAATTTAGGACATAAGATTTCGAAAATTGTGTTAGAATGTCAAATTCGTTTAAAATTTGACAAATCATGTAATTATCACGTCACATAATTCACATATAAAAGAAGGATCATACAAAATATGAAATATTAGTAAGCATGCGCGTATATTATAAGAACCGGTTTATATCGTTGTTAGACCAAAAATCGGGATGTCACAACTCTCCCCCCCTTAAAAGAATCTGTTCCCCAGATTCTTACCTGATTGAATAGCTCCGAATAACATTTACGTATTTTCTCTTCGGATTCCCAAGTTGCCTCTTCGACTTGATGGTTTTGCCATAGTACCTTGACGAGTGGAATTTTCCGATTTCTTAACTATTGGTACTTTCGATCTAAAATGCGCATAGGTTTTTCTGTATAGGTAAGGTTAGGTTCAAGGGGTATGTTTTCAGGTGGAAGGATATGGGTTTCATCAGGGTAGTATTTTCTGAGATGAGATACGTGAAATACGTTATGGATTCCTGTTAGGCTAGGTGGTAAGTCTAGTCGATATGCAACTTCTCCTATTCGCTCTATGATCTCAAATGGTCCAACATACCTGGGATTCAATTTTCCTCCTTTGCCAATCCTTGTAAATCCCTTCCTTGGAGAGACTTTAAGGAATACTTGATCCCCGACTTCAAATTCTAGTTTTCTTCGTCGTTTGTCTGCATAACTCTTTTGTCGATCTTGGGCAGCCTTTATCTTTTGTTTGATAATTTGCACTTTGTCAATTGCATCTTGGATGAGTTCGGGTCATACTGCTCTATGTATTCCATCCTTTGTCCATCTCCATTCATCCAAGTCCCAATATAGTGGTGATCTACACTTTCGTCCGTACAAAGCTTCATATGGTGCCATCTGTATCGAAGCTTGATAACTATTGTTATAAGCAAATTCGATCAAGGGCAAGTGCTTATTCCAGCTGTCAAAAAATTTCAATACGCACATTCTCAACATGTCCTCCAAATAGGCTATCAATCTTTCTGTCTGCCCATCCGTTTGTGGATGCGAAGCTGTACTGAATTGCAATTTAGTGCCCATATGCCTTTGTATGCTTTGCCATAGTCCAGATGTGAACTTAGGATCCCTGTCTGAGATGATACATGTAGGAATGCTGTGGAGTCTCGTGATCTCATGGTAGTAACGTTCTGCTAAAGTTTCTACTCGGTCAGTCGTTTTAACAGGCAGAAAATGTGCTGACTTGGTTAACCTATCCACAATTACCCATATGCTATCATATCCACCTCTTACCTTAGGTAATCCTACTAGAAAATCCATAGTAACTTGATCCCATTTCCATGTTGGAATTGGTAATGGTTGTAACATTCCTCCCGGCTTTTGGTGTTCTCGTTTGATCTTTTGACATGCCAAACATCTTCTTAAGAAGTCTGAGATATCTCTCTTCATACCATTCCACCAATAATATTGTTTAAGATCTCAATACATTTTTGTTCCTCCTAGATGAACGGTATATGGTGACTTATGAGCTTCTTCTAAAATCTCTTTTTTCATTTCTTCAGGTATACATATTCTGCCCTTATAACGTAAAATCCACATATCATCAATCCCATATTTCTCATTTGTACTTTCCCCTACCTGGGCAATTTGCTTCTGACTCCACTTATCCTTTGCTTGCTGATAACTCTAGTTCATGGAGTTATTTTGGCTTTATATTGTGTAATTTTAGCTCCATTTAATTTAATTTGCTGGTTTTTGGTGAAGGAAATGTTATTTAGCTTGCCTAGCTGTTGCTTTCTTTGGCAGGATGAGTTTTGGAGACAAAACAATTGAAAAAGGGGCAAACAAACAGTGAGCCAGCCGCCTAGGCGTAATAATGTCCCGCCCAGGCGGCAATGAAGAAAATGCAAATCAAGTTCCCGCGAGCTAGCCGCCTAGGCGGCAAAATGTCCCGCCTAGGCGGTACTGAAGAGTCGAATTCCAGTAGGCTAGCCGCCTAGGTGGAAAAATATCCCGCCTAGGCGGCATTGAAGTGAACGCGACTTAATTTCCAGCGAGTTGGCCGCCTAGGCAGCACATAATCCCGCCTAGGCGGGGATGCCTTTTTTGAAAACTAGGTTTTCGGACTTTTGAGTGTTTTTGCTACTTTAAAAAGGGGAGGAAAGCCAAAAACAGGGGCGGCTGAAAACAGAGGAGAAGAGAAGAGACTTTTGGAGCAAAAGAAGAGAAGAAAGGGAAAAAGAAGAAGATTTACATCATCATCAAGAGTTCTTCTTTCATCTCTTCCTTGTTTTATGTTTATTTTCTTCATACTTTTTGCCATGGATTCTTGTAGTATGGTGAACTAGATTTCTTTTCTAGGTCTTTAATAGAACCTTGTATGGATTTTTATTGAATCTCTATGAATCTCTATTAAGTACTTTGCAAATCAATTGTTTTGTTTTGGTCTTAATGCGTTTTAGTGATTGGCCACCATTAGAATTGATTCGTTAACCTTGATTGAGCTCGAGAGAGGATTTCATGGTTTAGAAATGAACAAAGCAACCTAAGTTTGTATTCTTTGGGAATATAATTCGTAGGAAGGACGAGAGTACCAACCTACCTTAGGTAGTCACTCGAAATTGGTTCTTAATGCTATTATCTAGGTTCGATTCTCATAGAGATATAGAGGATTAATCTAGCTAATAAGGTTTATGCTATATTGAGAGAGTAGTTTAGATAAAATCGAATTTCGGATTATTGAGCATGCTTTGTTACTTGATAGAGAGGATTAGGAGAATTGCTTAAAAGACATACAAGGGGAAATTAAAGACCTAGGTTATTTTCTCTTGGTATTTCCTAGTTTATTACTTTCGTAACTTGTTTACTTATTCTTAATTTCACAAATCTCTCAATTTTATTTTCAATTGTTTGAATTAAGAAGTCACAAATTGTGTGAAGAAGATTAGAAAATTGCTTAGGAATTAGTCCTCGTGGGATCGATATTTTTATACTACTTGTGCGATACGTATGCTTGCGTGTGCTCGTTACAAAAACGTCAACACTTGCTTTTCCTGGATCTTGGTGACTAGGTCCGATTGAATAGTTAGATCTGCTATTTGAGCATGAGTCTATGATAAAATTACTTTTAGATACCCCAATTCCACTGCTTAATTGTGCTAATCCGGCTTTTCTACTAAGAGCATCGGCAGCTAAATTGGCTTTCCCGGGGTGATATTGGATCCTACAATCATAGTCCTCCAAGAATTCCAGCCATCTTCTTTGTCTCATGTTGAGGTCCTTCTGAGTGGGTAAGTACTTTAAGCTTTTGTGATCTGTATACACCTCAAAGGTTGTCCCATACAGATAATGTCTCCACTTGGCCAAAGCAAATATAATTGCTGCTAACTCCAAATCATGGGTCGGATAATTACACTCATGAGAACGAAGCTTTCGTGATGTGTAAGCAACCACTTTCCTATTTTGCATTAACACACACCCCAAACCTTCTCTAGATGCATCAGTGTAGACAGCAAAATTTTCATTTCCTTCAGGTAGTGTCAGCACTGGGGCGGTGGTTAAACGTCTTTTTAATTCTTGAAAACTAGCTTCGCACTTTTCATTCCATTGGCAAGGAGAATTCTTGCGAGTAAGTTGAGTTAAGGGCTCTGTAATTTTTGAAAAATTTTGTATGAATCGCCGATAGTAACCTGCTAAACCCAGAAAACATCTTACTTCAATTGGAGTCTTCGGGCGCTTCCAATTATTAACAGCTTCCACCTTGGAGGGATCGACTTCAATTCTGGTCTTGGAAATTATATGCCCTAAAAATGTAACCTTTTCTAACCAAAAATCGCACTTACTAAATTTCGCATATAATTTGTTTTCTCGTAACGTCTGTAGAACAATTCTCAAGTGTTCCGCATGCAGTTCTGGAGTCCTTGAGTATACCAGGATGTCATCAATGAAAATAACCACAAATTGATCCAAATATGGTCGGAAGACCCGGTGCATCATATCCATAAAGGCTGCTGGTGCATTGGTCAATCCAAAAGGCATAACAACAAATTCAAAGTGCCCATATCGAGTATTGAATGATGTTTTAGGAATATCTTCCTCTTTAACTCGAAGCTGATAATATCCTTGTCTCAAATCCAATTTAGAATATACTTGTGATCCTTGTAGAAGGTCAAATAGTTCTTCTATGGGTGGGAGTGGATATTTATTCTTGACAGTCATCCGATTTAACTCCCGGTAATCAATACACATCCGAAGTGACCCATCCCTCTTTTTAACAAATAGCACTGGCGCTCCCCATGGTGATGTACTCGGTCGAATATATCCGCTTTCTATTAATTCT
This sequence comes from Petrea volubilis, assembly GCA_026212405.1. Classification (NCBI taxonomy): domain Eukaryota; kingdom Viridiplantae; phylum Streptophyta; class Magnoliopsida; order Lamiales; family Verbenaceae; genus Petrea; species Petrea volubilis. The sequence continues at coordinate 21,025,477 of CM047870.1, forward strand.
TCAAGTTGCTTCTTCAACTCCTTCAATTCAGCTGGGGCCATTCGGTATGGTGTTTTTGAATAAGGTTCGGCTGCTGGTATGGTGTCGATCACAAATTCTATTTCTCTCTGAGGAGGTAATGAATTCAATTTTTCTGGAAGCACATCTTGGAATTCGTTTACAATGGGAACTTCCTCTATCTTTATTTGGTCCTTTGGTTTGTTGAGCAAATAGGCAATGAATCCTAATGCTCCCTCCTTGATACACTTCTTTGCTTCAACGAATGAGATAAGAGAAATGGTTTTGGATGAACTAAGGGGGATTATTGGCCTAGGTGAGTTTTCCTTTCCCAAAATAATCCTCTTAGCAAAACAATCTCGTTGGGCCTGATGTTGATACAACCAATCCATCCTGAGGATTATATCGTAGTTTTGAATAGGAAGCTCTATTAAGTCAGCGGGATATGTTTTTCCTTCAATTTTTACCGAACATCCTTTTAGAACCCGATTAGTAAGATAACTAGATCCTAAGGCGGTGCTAACTTCAAAATTATAAGATAAAGGTTCTAGTAATAGCTCCAATCGATTCACAGATTCCATAGATACGAAAGAATGAGTAGCTCCAGGATCATATAGTATTTTCACAGAAGTGTTTAAAATTTGAGCCGTACCTTCCACTACTGCAGTTGGATCGGGACCTTCATCTGCCTCCAGAGCGTAAGCTCTAGCTTTTACTCTTGGCCTCCGAGCAGGTGGGACTTGGGTCCTTCCTTCTTGAGTTGGACCAAGGATATTAGGGTTTCGGGCTTTCGGGCACTCTTTAATCATGTGTTGATCACTACCACATGCTACACATTTTTCATTCTTTTTCCAGCAGTTTGCCTCAACGTGGCTAGGATGTCCACAGTAGTTGCATCCAGTTCTTTCCCTGCCTCCAAGTTGGTTAACATTCTGATTTCCTTCGGTGCGGGGGGGCTTATTGTTCCTTGCATTGGTTTGTCTGAGTTGTCCTCCACCCCCCGGACTAGGTGCCTTATTCTTGATTACCTTGTTAGTTATTTGTTTGATTTCCCGAATTTCTGCCTCAACAACCATGGACTTACTAACAGCCTGTGTATATTCCTCAATGTCAGTCGCCATTAACGCCCATCGGACTTCAGGCCGCAAACCTTGGATGAATCGTTTGGTTTTTCGCCTTTCATCATTCATTATATGTGGTGCATACTGTACCAAACGACCGAATTTGGCCTCATATTCCGCAACGGTAAGGATCCCTTGAATCAAATCCATAAATTCTTTTTCTCTTGCATCCCGAACTACTTGGGGTATAAATTTATCAGAAAACTTGTCCATGTTACAGGGGTTTGGTTGGCATTCCATCTTTGTTCCACGAGCTTCCACCAGTTGTGGGCTGCTCCTTCCATCAGGACTACGGTGAACTCCACTTGTTCCTTTTCATTACAACGCAAAACATTAAAGATCTTGGTAATTGCTGCTACCTAGGATTCAGCCTTTTGATCGTTCGGCTCCCCATAGAATTTTGGTGGGTTGAAGCGCAGGAAGCGATCTAACATCCTATCATCCAACTGGTGATTTTGATTTTGTTGGCTAATTTCTCTCCAAACTCCAACCATTTGGCTCAGAATATCGTTATTATTTCCTTGGTTCGGAACATGATTTTCTTTTGGGTCCAACCTTGTCGTGGGTCCTTGATGATGGTTTCCTTGGGGTTGTGTTACAGTAGGGTGAGTTGGTTCTGGGGTCGGTTGGGAGTGTAAGCGCATACGTGTAGCTCCTTTTCGTGGCGCCATCAAAATTCTAAGTGTTACGGATTCAAATCTAGGGAATAATTATCAAAACATGATTATCACATAAAGTTATGCACAAAACTTCACTACATCATGTATATAATATGGGATAGCATATTCGATAATCACAAACAGAGCACATATACACATAGTGATTCGGTCAAAAGAAAGACTAGATGTATGCAGGCTTACCTATATATAACACATTGTTATAACCTAAACCTAGGCTCTGATACCACCGCTGTGGCACCCCTTCCGCTAGGATCTTCCTATACGGTTGGAGACCACCGATGATCGCACTTAGCACAAATTTTGAAATTTACCCCCAGTATGAACGCCTAACTTAACAATACGCAGTAGAGGTAGAGTAAAATATGCAACATGGATAATATATATATCTATGTTTAGTACAACCAAGTAGCGCAACCGAGTACAACATCACAATAGCCAACTAGTGGCATCAAGTAGCAAACTAAGGATTATACATCAAGACAAAGCAAAATGAAGTTTAATATAAACAACTGGAGGAGCAGCTACCATCCTATGCACTCCCATTATTCTGATTCTAAGGCAATGAACAGAAAGAAACGAGGGGTTAAGTCCAAAACACTTAACTGAGGCCACATATAGATATATATATATTTGACTGAAAATGAGACTCAAAACAGTTAAATCATAATAAAGTGCACGCAGTGTGAAATGTAACTTGATAATAATAACTGAACTGAGTAATACGAACAGTGAGCCCAAGACGGAGTCTCCAACCTTATCACTACCCAAAACAGATAAATCATAATAGCAACCCTTATGCCTCCCTTGTCGAGAAGCCACCTCGACACTAAACAAGACGGAGATGTATCACGCGTCCGTGCAATACATCGCTCCAATCCCTACTACAGTCATCCTCCGACTGTACGTAGAAATTGGTTTCACGGAATGGTATCATATAATCGGTTCCATCGACGGTTCGTTCCGCCTGATAAAATTCCTCTTATAAGTACCTGGGCCCAAACTTCCCAAGGGCGTCCCCAAGGGTAAACGAAAATATAACGGAGCAGATATGGCTCACAACTTGTCAATAAAGCAATAACTTATTTTTACACCCGGGATACATAGAAAGATAATTAAAATATGATATCCCAAAGGTGTCAAAAATCATTTTAGGACAGATACAACTGGCAATATCAGATAATGCAATACTTTTGAAAATAACTTGTCTTATATGTATGGAAAACATTTTCCAAAAGATTTGATAGCATAAATTCAATCAGGTAGGCTAAACGAATAATATTTATATCATATAGTTCAAAGCCCCAGAAAGGAATTGACAAAGCACTCACCTTAGGAGTTTATCAAGTTTATAGATTTGTTTCGGCTAGATCAACTTGACTTCCTCCTAACATCAATAGCTTCAATTAGGATACTTCTTAGTAATGTTTATTTAAAGAATAACCTAACTACTTATATTCTTGAACTAACACGATACTCATATAATCATAATTTAGAAATTAAGACGCTAACTTATACCTAGTATCCACTTTAAGAGAATATTGTACATTTTCACATAATCTCACATAAAAACATAAGGAGCATACTCTCATATTTTAAATTATAAAAGCATATTAAAATCTTATTTTGGAATGATAACTAACCATGCTTTATTCCTAATTTTATGAACATAGAGCATAATTACAACTAAAAAAACATGCTTTCTAGCAAGTATTCAAAAGAATAGCATTCAAGAAAATAGCATGTAACATAAGACTTATGTCTAAGTTAATCATGAAATATCAACTTATGAAAATCACTTCAAAAATAATCAATCTACTAAACCAAGAGCATTGAAGCATGCTTGGCAAGAACGTTTACTCATGAGCATTGAAGCATGCCTAAGCAAGAACTTTTACTCAAGGTAAACACAAATAACACTCTTATTTATGGGTTTAAGCAAGGTTTCTACCTTCAAGAGTGTGTGAGGGAAATAAGAGAGTATATGGAAGGCTAATAGGGATATATGTATAAAAAAAAAAAAGAAGGTTTTATTGATGTATATATAGGTGGGGAAGAGATGATATAAATAGAGAGTGTTTTGTGTGTTGAGAGTGGAGTGAGTGTGGGTGGGTGTTTTTAGGCGGGATTTTGTGTGTGTATGTGTGGGAGAATGAAGACAATGGCCCCCTTTTTATAGATTTTAGGGCAAGAAATAAGATTTTTATAATATAAGGTCAATTTATAATAAATGCATAGAAGATAGGATAAGATATGATAAGATAGGATAAGATAAGATAAGATAAGATAAGATAGGATAGGAGAGGATAAGATAAGATAGGATAAGATAAGATAAGATAAGATAAGATAAGATAAGATAGGATAAGATAAGATAAGATAAAATATTTTAATAAAATATGAACAAAAAATCAAATAAAATCTTATATTTATTGGCCTAATATTATAAAATCTGAAATCATATCTTTATTTTATTAAAATTTTGAATTTGTACTTATTTATGTTTGTAAAAATCGAAAACTACGGTTTTAGGGCATAAAATTAGGGTTTTAAGGCCTAAAATTCGAAAATTCATAAATAATTTAGAAAAATTCCATAATGATGAAATTTGATCTTTTTAAATCTGAAATTATATGTATATTTCCCAGAAATTAAAAATGTTTTAGTTATATTTTCAAAAATTGCAATTTAGGACATAAGATTTTGAAAATTGTGTTAGAATGTCAAATTCGTTTAAAATTTGAAAAATCATGTAATTATCACGTCACATAATTCACATATAAAAGAAGGATCATACAAAACATGAAATATTAGTAAGCATGCGCGTATATTAGGATGTCACAGGGTCGCTCAAGTAATAAAGTGAAAGGTGTCGCTCAAGTATTGTTCCCCCGAGAAACGGTTCTCTATTGTTTAAGTTTCGAAAAGTAATTGGAGATATTATGAAACAAAAAAAGCAACTAAATAAAAGTAAAAAAACCAATGAAAACAAGTTAGGGCCTAGACATTGTCAATTGAATCCCCCCTTGTAATCAATTAAAGCCCCATTGATTTTAATTAATACACTTTCCTACGATTCAACTCACGAAAATATTTGCAATCTCCTTTCGAAAGTAAAACAAATGTACCAAGGAGCGCTATGTGTCTACTTTCGTGATCTCATACGGATCCCTTAGCCCATTGCGCACAAGATTTGTGTTAGTTAAAAAGTCCCTAATTAATCTAACCGACGTACAAGAGCACGATTATTTCTAATCTATGCATTCCTTATATCTATAACATAGATAGTTAGATTTATACACACCCTTTTAATAGTCGAATATAAAATCTCAAAGCTTGTAAAGATTGGCCAAAAATTCACAAGTACTAAAAATCTTGAATTATAGATAGGAAGTATGTAAAATTAAAATCAAAGGGGTTCAACGAAAATTACAAAGGTTTCATCAACGACTAGCCTAGAACCTTTTAATTTAATGAGCTAGACATAGCAGAAGTAAAACAAAACAAAAATATGATAAAACTAAAAGAAAGCATAAAAGCAAACTAGGCTTAAGGTGATAATCTTGAGGGATGGAGGAATGAGGCACTTTAATAGTCACCCTTCCTGAGCTTTAGTCCTTGAACACCTTTTGAAAAATCAGCCAAAAGTCCCCTGAAATCGTGTGCAAGCAGAATCCTGTTAGAATTTGATTTCCTTGTACAAATTGGATCACCGAAAATGGCTTCGTCTTCATCAAAACGGCCTTGGCCGTTTTGTTTTGCATGATTTAAAGCTTTCTGTACCATCGAAATGGCTTGGCATGTCAAAACGGTCCTGGCCATTTTTTTTTTTTTTGTATGGAAAGTGTCAAACAAAATGGCCACGCGAATCAAAATGGCTTAGGCCGTTTCAGTGCGCACTGCTGCGTTTTCTCTTCATTTTTGACCTTGACTTCCCGTCATAACATAACGAAATGCTTGTGGGTAGATATGGGCATTAAAATCTTGCAAAATTTGTGTTTAAAGGGTGTAAAAACACTTTTAATTTGCCTAATTAAAGTTTTATTCCAAAAGGCACAAATTTCAACTTTAGAACTTTAAAACCTTAACAAAATTATTAAAAAACGCACAAAGTATATATAAAAGTGTGTATATTTTAAGCTTATCAGCGGAAAGTAACAAAAGAGAGGAAAAAAGAAGAAGAAGAAGAAGAAGAAGACAAAGTCTCCAACATAGTACAATTGAGCCATTTTCTTATGAATAAATTAGGGGTGTTTCAATCAATTTAGCCGATTGAAGAGTGATTTCTAAAATAAACTACAAAATAAGTACTTAACACTAAACTAAACTCTATTAGATGTTAAATTTTAAAGTGCAAAAACTAAAAAGAAAATTTAAATAAATTACCCAAAGTTTCAAGAAATTTAATAATAAGTCTCCCGTGATATAATTACTAATTTGATCCTATATGATATATTCGCCAGTCGGGATTCTACTAGCAATTGTGGTTGAATCTCCATAATTACATTAAAGTCGTGAGACTTAGCTTCACATAGAGATGAAAGTCTTAAAACAAGTACGTAAAATATGATCAAAATTACTCAAAGTTATTGAGTCTAACTAAGAGTGGGGTATCGACTTGACTCATTGAAAGACTTGCATTTATGACTATTTTAAATGGGAGATGTATTATTTCATGATATGTAGTGACACTCTAATGCATAAATGGATGCTTGTTAGAGAATGAGTTTATTGAGAATCCCATCCCACATGAAAATTCCTATGCGAGAATAAAATAATTAGGAATGTTCCAAGCTTATAAAGAGAGTTAATTTAGTCATTGGACTTGGACAAGGAATCAATTATGTATCAAGTCATGATTAAAATTAAATATACATTTTAGCCAAATTAATCCCGCAATACAGAAGCGCTCATCGATTTGGTCCTAAAATTTCAAAATTGATTAAAGTAATCCCACATGTAACTCCCTCTATTTAAAAATTAACAGTACATGTGAGTTGTACATGTATTTTTTGTTAATTTTTAATGGAAGAATTATTTTGAAAAGAAAGTATTATCAATGGGATTATCTTGATTAAAAAAAAAATTGGAACAAAATCCCAAATTAATTAAAATCTCAGTCTCCCGTATAAAAATTTGAAATGTATTACTGCGATTTCTAATAAAGAAACTCTTCATTGCTTTGTTAAAATAATAATAATAATTGAAACTCTTCATTGCTTTACAGATTAGCAAATTTAAAGGTCTCCACCAACTTTAATCGGATAAAAAGAAGCAGGCGAGTTGTCAGAAAGTCTTGACTTTTTATCAACACAACTATTGTGTGTGCATTAAATGATAGAGTAGAAATTATTATCTGCTCATAACTGTCGGTATGCAGCACGCAGATAAAGTCACGAGCTGTAAATAAAGCATGATTTTGTGTATCTTGGATTCCCCATCTTGTTTTTGTTTTACCTGCTCAGTTTGTCTTTACCCTACTTTAACCTCTCTCGATCATTCGAAGTAGGGATGGCAATGGGTCCGAGTTTGGCCCGAATCCGACTCGGACCCAACCCGCTAAGACGGGTTTAGACCGGTTTAAACGGGTCTTGGGGGGGTCGCGGGTCCAAATTTTTAATCGGTGTCAACTTAAAATACCCTTTTACAAATATCAATTCGTATATTAACGGACAATTGAGATAAAAAAAAAAAAAATTATATTTTTTTTATCTTATTAATTATTTTTTAATTTCAATTACTTATCAATATATGTAATTTATTTTGATGAATATAATAAAAAATATTGTACGATTATTTAATTGAAGATGCGAATTACATAAATACTCCCTCTTTCTCTCTTCCTTTTTTATATATTTTTTTCTTTTCCTTTATTTATTAACAAGCATGTTATTGTAATTTATAAATCGTTTACTTCTAACAGAACATACTTCTGAAAATGTGGGAACCTGGTTGGCGGAAACGGTTGTGGGAACAAAACGGAACAGAGACCACAATTCCCACTTTATTGCATCTTTACAGAACGATCACGGGCATTTTGCGATTTTTGTGTTTAATATAAAATCATGAAAAATATCAAAATCATATAAAATTAATATAGAACAAGTTTCTCATAAAAAATATAATGTCAATTATCCATTTTAAATTTCTTATATGAATCAAACGAAATGTTTAAACTATATGAAATTTCATATTTTAAAAAATATAAAATATATTACAGTTTTAAATGTAAATAAACATTTAACTGGTCATCAGAAAGTGTGTCGGGTGGTTTGAAATGTGTGTATCACATTATTTTATTTGTTCAGCTGAAATGAGTTGCATTATTGATGAAACATCCGTTATAAAGAGTGGCTCGATAGCGGACCATGTTTTTTATTTTATTCTTTCATTTCATTAAGTAGCTGTAATCAATGTTTTGAAAATCGGATCGGTCATCGAACCGGCGGCCTTACTAGTTACCGGTTCGATCGGTTCGACCGGTTCGACCACCGGTTCAATCGGTGTGACGTCATAAATACGTAATAATTATTAAATTAATTTTTTATATAAAAAAAATACATAAAAAAATAGAGAAAGTAACCTAATAATAATAATAACCACCAAAACAAGAAATTTACTTTACTATTTAATAAAAATTCAACTCTATCATTCATCTTAAAAATCCAACTCATCATTCATCCCAAAAACTAAAAACTAACAAATAACAATAAACAAGATAATTCGATAAACACATCTTGTCACATATCATATCCAAAGTACAAATAAATCCAAACAATATTAAATAACATAAAACAAGATTAATCATCATAAATCATCCAAGTGATATATTCAAAGTCTTCAATCATCATCTTCATCAATGAGGTGATTTTTTTGTTGCCTTAAAAGGCGTTGTACTTCACCATCATTACCATTTGAAGGATGCAACATCAAATCTTGATATAATAATTTTTTGATAAATAGTAAAATAATATTCAATAAGCTTAGTTGAATTTTATTATATTGTTTGCAAAATTTGTATTTCTATCTTTTCATTAATTATTCCACTAATCACAACGAGAAAGACACAATAAATTAATCTAATGAATTTAAGGGTATTAAAAAATGCAAACACAATAAATTAATCTAATGAATTTAAGGGTATTAAAAAATGCAATTATTTTACAATTGGTAACTAAGAGTATGATAAAAAAAATCTATTTAATAAACTGTGTATAAACTGAACAAATTGAAAAGGATTGATTGCCAGCTACTTTTTATTTAACTTTTTTTTTACGATAAAATTTTAGTACTATAGAGCCCAATTAGAATGCTAACTCTTTATTCATTAGATATGGTATTTATTTCATCTAATGTTTAATTTGAAGTTCACCTCTTAAATTTTAAATTACTAAAAGATCACGAATAAATTATTTCAAAAAAAAGATCATGAATAAATATTATTTATTATTTATATATTTGTTTTAATTTTCAAAAGAAAAAAACATAAAATATTAAATATAATAGATAGATATCCCTCTTAAAAATATATGTATTATTTTAAACTTTTTAATATATATATTTTTTCTGGGACAGATGAAATTAAAAAAAAATTCTCACACTGTCCAATAAAGCAGCAGCCATTTCCTTTTTCTTCTTTTCTGATAGACATAAAGCAGCAGGCCAACGTTGTGGCCTTTTTATCTTTTCAACAATTTCTATCAAAAAGAAATAGAATATTTAATACACAGTTGAAAAAAAAAACAGAAAGGGGAGTGGCTCGCCGAACCAGTTCTCGGACCGGGACCGGTTTTGACCGGTTCTGGACGGTCCGAGCCACCACCGGTTTTTGACCATGATTCGGACCGGACCAGCCGTCGGTCACCGGTTGAACCGGTCGAACAGGCCGGTCCGGTCCGGTTTTCAAAACATTGGCTGTAATGATAGAGTTGGAAAGTGACTTGAGATTTATCTCGTCAGAAAATTTGAAATCTTCTTTTTTCCGAACGGGATCTCCTATTTCAAAACGATGCTCCGTCTTATGCTTCATATTCTAAATTAATGATATATATAAAATTTAATTAACATAACTAAATAATCTGCCATTAAGTAAACTTTGAAGATTTACACGTATTATGAATTTAGAATATGGAGCATAAGATGAAGCATTGTTTTGGGGCAAGGGATCCCGTCCGTCTTTTTTCGGACGGGATCCCCTAACCCAAAACGATGCTCCATCTCATGTCCCATATTCTAAATTAATGACACGTATAAAATCTAATTAACATAACTAAATAATCTGTCGTTAAATAAACTTTGAAGATTTACACGTGTTATGAATTTAGAGTATATAGCATGAGATGAAGCATCGTTTTGGGGTAGGGGATCCCGTCTAATTAATATAACTAAATAATCTACCGTTAAGTAAACTTTGAAGATTTACACGTGTTATGAATTTAGAGTGTGGAGCATGAGATGAAGCATAGTTTTGACGGACGGGATCCCCTACCCCAAAACGATGCTTCATCTCATGCTCCATACTCTAAATTCATAACACGTGTAAATCTTCAAAGTTTACTTAACGGCAGATTATTTAGTTATGTTAATTAGATTTTACACGTGTCATTAATTTAGAATATGGGGCATGAGATGGAGCATCGTTTTGAAGTAGGGAAAACTTTTGAAAATCATGCTCGGTGTCCCACAATGCAAATTTTAAACATATTTAATTGGATTTTTGTCATGAGTTCCCCTGCTAAGTTTAATCAAAAAATTTTGTGAAATAAAAATTAGTATAAAAGGTATTATAAAATGTCAAAATCATCAGGAAAGATCTTTGGTTGATGGTGTATTTTACACGTATAATTTCTGCATGTATGATAATATTTTTAAACATGTAATTTATCTTTTTAATTTTGAGTTAAATTTACAAAATCTCCTGTACCACTTCTTATTACCACAAAAAACTCAATATCAAAAAAATTAATCTAAAATTCCTTATATTTTTAAAATGCTTAGCACACCGCCCTTCAAGTGCTTATAGACTAACCATTAAAGGTTTTTGTGGTTATTACACGATCATCATCCTCTATAACAAGATACTCTTGTGATATTGTAGGCTTGTGTAACATTACAAGTATTGTCTGCAAATTATCAACGAGGTTGTTCAAGTGAAAAAACACTAATAATTTCACAAAAACATGTTATTTTATTACTTAACTGTAAAAAGTTAACCCACTTCAAGAATATGCATTGAAAACCATTCAAAAAGAACGAGAACAGAATAGTATCTTTATATTCAAATTCTTGTGTCTTATTCCATTTAACCAGAAAACATCAAGAACGTATGAATGGTCTTATCAAAAAGAACAACCCCTGTTAACATTGTTTATGCTACAAAAACTCATTCTTTCTTCTTGTAAATCTAACCTAAATTCCAAATCTCTCAAATCATGAAGGCATTCTATATAATGTGATATGTTGTAACAACAAAACTCAATTTTTTTTTGTTACAAAAATAGAGGGGAAATAGGCTACTCAAGAACCCTCCGGCAAGAAGCATTGCGCCGCAGAATACTACACATATCTGGGAATACGTGTACCTTATTAATCCCGGGACCAGAAATCTTTCCACGGCTCCCGCGAATGGACCCCACAAGCGTAGGTTTGCCAACCATCAAGAGGCTACGGTGGGGATTCGAACTCAAGTATTGAGCGAGGAATTCATCCCATCTTACCCCACAACAAAACTCATTGTTACAATCAAAACTCCTTCATACATACAAGAAGTCCATACTAAAAAACTCCTAGTTAGCCAATATGAAAGTGTACACTAAAACAACCAAACAAATAAGAAATATTATGAAAAACTAAATGTTAAAAATCAATTTACAAAAAAGAAGAAAGAAAGAAAAATGATTCAAACAACCAAAAAAGAAAAAGTGAAAATGAATTTTACCAAAAAAAACTTTGTCAAATGCTAAAAAAATCACATCCCATGTACTACCCTTTGTTCAAGAGTGCCACAAATACCACAACCCCCGTGTCCAGCAAATCGATCATAAATGTGTGTGAAAATTTTGAAGGCCAGAGTTTGGGGTACTTTAAAGAGTTTTTTTTCTTTTCCTTTTTTATTTTTTGGACTGGAATTTTTCCTCTTTTAAAAAAGCAAAACGTATTACTATTTTACAATTTTCTTAAAAAGGAGATAAAATTGGAAATTTGCACACAAATTAGAGAAAAGGAACCAAAGGACAGTGTACTAAATTTTAAAAATATGAGAAATTTTAAATTAATTTTTTAAGTACAGGATTTGTGTGCTAATTATAATTAACACAAGGAATTTTGTAAATTTAGCTTAATTCAATTCGTAAAGTTTCGAATCACCGAATCAATTCTTATTTCTACAAATTAAATTAGTTAAATCTATTTAGTCTACATTTTCTTTTTCCTTTTTCTTTCTTACATTTTTCTAATTCTTCTCATGAGACCCATTACCGACCCGTCACCCTTCCAATTTTGACCACCAGTCGCGGCTCCCCAATTCAATATGGACCGTCGACATCGATTGATTCATATGTGGACCGTGGATCACCATTAATAAGACATGTGCTGCTCCTTTTTTTCTTTATATCAAAAGAATCCAATTATTTCATAATTAAGGGCATATATTTATTTATTTATTATTTTTTTTAACAAAAGAAAAATCCGCAAAACCTCCACAAATTAATGACCTGTGAAGTGTGTTTCTACATTATTTTCAAAAGTTCAAGGGGAGTTTTTGGCTTTATCTGTCTTTTCTTTTTTTTTTTTTTTTTTTTTAACACAAGAAATGAACTCCAATCGAACCTAAAAAATTGTTTAAAATTGGTTACTCACCAATTTTATACACACCAAATTTCCAACATTTTCGAATTTGATTTGCCGGATATACGTGAAACTGCCATTTAATTTGTAGGAATGTCTTGCAATTTTCGCGACCGCATAAACCGCGATCTGAACAGTAATGTCTTGTGCTCTTTAAAAAAAGAAAAGAAGAAAAAGAAGGGAAAATTATACTGACTATCCTTGAGATTTGATCAATTTACGAAAAATTTCCTACTTTTTTAAAAATGACCAAAGACCCCCTAAGGTTCTATCCATATTACAAACTTATTTCAATTTTTGAAAATACTCCTTTCCTTTTTTGGGTATTTACATTGACCACTCTAAGATTAGGTTAATTTATGAGAAACTCCCTGTAGTTTCAAAAATTACTAAAACTCCCCTGAGGTTATACCAATATTACAACTAACACCTATTTAGGTTGACTTATCAACAATATTAATTTTTTTCCCTCTGTAATATTACTATCATAAAATTTTCATGTAATAGATTTGAAAAAAAAATGTGATTATATTTTCAAATAAATATTCTGAATTCAAAGTTATGAATTTATACAAAATACGTGCTAAATTTATATTTGAGAAAAATATAATTATATGCATCGTACATATCCATAATGTGAAATGAGAAATATAAACATTGATTGAAATAAAAAATTAAAATCAAATAATGCACTTGAAAACTTTATTTAGCTTGAGGACTCTAATTCACTTCTCTTAAAATTTACTCCGTATTAACGATAATATGACATACTTGATGTGTTGGTAGATACCTTTAATGTATTAAATTCAGAATATTTATTTGAATAAATAATCACATTTTTTTTCAAATCTATTACATGAAATTTTTATGATAACAATATTACAGAGAAAAAAAAAAGAAATTAATATTGTTAATAAGTCAACCTAAGTAGGTACTAGTTATAATATTGGTATAACTTCAAGGGATTTTTGATAATTTTTGAAACCGCAGGGGATTTTTTGTAAATTAACCTAATCTTGGGGTGGTTCGTGTAATTCACCCAAAAAGAGGGAAGGATTATTTTCGAAAATTAAAATAAATTTGTAATATTGATATAACCTTATGGGGGTTTTGGTAATTTTTTAAAAAATAAGAGATTTTTCGTAAATTAATCAAACTTTAGGAGTGGTCAGTGTAATTCGCCCAAAAAAAAAAGAAAGAAAAAAAGAAAGAGAAAAAAAAAACAATTATGTCTTGTTCACCTTGTAAAGAAAATAAAAAGAAGAATAAAAATAAAGAAGAAATAATGGGGAAACAGAAAAGGACAAATTACGCTTACCTTCGTTGAAGTATACTCTATTTATAAAAAATACCCTAATTTATAAAAATTACAATTCCCCTCCCCACCCCTCCCTGAATTAACTGAATTTTATGTTTTATCGGTGAAAAGTCAATTTTACCCATAAATAGTTTAAAAAAAAAATAACTAAAATAAAAATTTCAAAAATACCCTTTTTTTTTTTATTATTATCATTTTTTATCTTTTTTTGTCACTTTTTTCTTTTATTTTATGTTTTCTTTCCCTCCTTATCTTGTTTTTTAACATATCAGATTGTCTCCCTCTCCCCTCTCTCTCTCTCTCTCTCTCTCTCTCTCCCCCGCCCCCCCCACCCCACAATGGTTGGTGCGATGGAGGCGGGGGTGGCAGACGGCGGACAAGCAAAGGCAGAGGCGCGGCGGCACAGGGTCTCTCGATATCTCTCCCCCTTTCCTCCCTCTCCCTTCTCGATCGCTCAATCCCTCTTCCCCTCTTGATCTCTGGCCCTGTCCCGTCTCGATCCTTTCTCAGGTTGTGGTGGGCGGCGAATGGTGGTGAGGCGGCGGAGGACGATGGTGAGGCGGCGGCCTTCTCTCTGTCTCTCTCTCTTCCTCTCCCTCTCTCTCTCTCTCTTGATCCCTCCCCCTCTCCTTTCTCGATCTATCTCTCCTTTTGGATCTCTCTGCATGGGGGTGGCGCGGAGGACGGTGGTGGGGCAGCAATGGCGGCGGAAGGGGCTGATAGAGATGTGTGTGCGGGTGTGTGTGTGTGTGTGTGTGTGTGTGTGTGTGAGGGAGAGGGAGAGAGAGAGAGAGAGAGACGACCTGGAGAAAAAGAAAATGGAAAAAAAAGGAAAAAGGAAAAAAAGAAAAGGAAGGGGGGGGGAGAAAAAAGAATTTATTTAATTATATATAATATATATTATAATTTTTTATATTTATTAAATATAATTTACATATCATAATTATATATTTTAAAGTATATATTTATAACTATTTGCATATATTATATAAAAGATTTAATTGTTTAAAAAGTATTTAAATATGTATAATAATTTTAAAATTAAATATGTATAATAACAAAAGACGCCCCTCAAGAGTAAAAGAGTTATTTCAATATGGTCAAACACCTATTCTTACTTCCAAAAAAGTAATTTTAGAAGTTCAATATTTTTTTCATTGATGGTAGGTAAAATTTGTAACTACCCCCTCAATTCAGGAGAATAATTATAATTTTTTATAGATCGGAGTATTTTTTATAAATACAGTATACCGGAGGAGATAAACGTTATTCGCCCAAAAGAAAAGAAAAACAATTGTGTCCTGTGCACACCATATAGTTCAAAGAAAAAAATGAGGCACAAATCTCTCTTATACAGATAAAAATGAACAAAAAATATATTCGACATCTTTCCTAAATTCTAAATTTTCAAAGCAAAAGGTTAAATTTCATATAAAATTAATTAAATCAGAAATTAAACGCTTACTTAGAGTAACTAAAACTCATATATATATATATATTCTTAATTTAATTTTTCTTGATTCTAATTAACATATAAGTGATCACGGGTTGGTTTCAATTTAATTTAGACATATTTAAAAGTGAAACTTTTTAAAATATATTTTAAATTGTGATTTTTTAAATTAAAATCGAATGTGTAGTTTAAATTGTTTGGGACGGTTCGACAGTTCTAAAGAATAAAATAAAGGACAAATGTAAGAAAAATATCATTTTCTAATATTAGCAAAATATTTGAACTGGGCTTATAGAATCAACACACAACAATAAATTTTTTGAAATAAAAAGTATGAAAACTAAATTTATATTTAACATAAAGCTAATAGATATAGTGCAGCTTTGTATATCTAAATTGAGCTCAAAAAATACTATTGATTAACAATGCAACTTTGTAAGATTTTACCATAACATATCATACTAAATTTTTAATAGATGCATGATTTAATATTGAATGGTTAGATGTATTTAAAATGTTGAATGATTAAATCAATGAATAATGAAATTCGAAACAATTTAAAAAATAATTAGTGAATCCATCTTATATATTGAAGAATTTAAAGTTAAATAAATAGATAAACTTATACATATATATATATATATATATATTTGGTATAAGTGAGCATAGTTCAATTCGGTGCAATATGAAGCAAAAATTAGAACCGAACTAATTTTGTTGTAAGACTTTAAAATTAATTTTTTTTGAAAAATTGACAAATAGTGTGATTCGATACAGTGTATATAATTTTTAAAAATTTATATACACCCCTAAATTAACCCATGGGACAATTTCACGTGTGTGCCATGCGCCTGCACTCTTTCCTCTAAAATAGAAATAACGCCCTGAACGTTGGATAACATGACGGATAGATGTTCTTTTTTGATCAAATTAATTAAGTTTTTAGGGCAAAAGTCGGACAAAATGAGGTAAATTTTGGGATTTACAGGATATGGATGATTTTACAAAATTAAATATGCAAAGTAAAAATTAATATTTGAAATTATTTCAATCCCTTTTCGATTATTTTTAATTTTATATATTTTTATGATCTTAGAAATAATGAATTGATGAATTAGTTGGACACGTTTTCTAGGACGACATTCACATTACCGACATTCTAATACTTCAAAGATTTGTTATGTAACCATTGGTATTCTATATCATAATAAAGTCATGTCGCTATAGCGATTTGTTCATATATGCAAATCATGGCCTCAAATGGTAATTTAGTATGGTTCAAATAATATTTTAAATGCACTAGTGGACTCCTATATCGCCACATGGCTAAGAGAATTGAGAATTGCCAAGGTCACTTCTAACCTCAATATATATATATATATATATATCCTTATTATCTTTGTTTTATATATTTATTATCGAACCCTAAAATTAACCTTATAAATACCCCTTGCCTGTTAACATCTTGAGACATCCCATTCTCAAACCCCAACTCCCTCTATCTGTAATAATATGGGGCGCCTTGCTACTACAGTTCTCTTGGTTCTGATGCTTATCATGATCACTGGTTAGTGACTTAAGAATTACTTGTCTGAATATGTGTTGTCTATAACTAGCTATATATCTTATATATTCATATATACTATATACTACCGAGCTATCTTTGAGAACAAATATATCTTGAGATGTTACTCTCAGAAAGTTAGGAAATTTACGCCCCATTAAAAACTTAGTCCAATAATTTTTACTTTTGGTTATGAAAGAAACACATAATGTTATATACATACATTTATGCAGAGATAGGTCCGATGGTGGGAGACGCGAGGACCTGCGAGTCACAGAGCCACCGTTTCAAGGGACCTTGCGTGAGCAATACCAACTGCGGATCTGTTTGCCATACGGAGGGCTTCTCTGGTGGCCACTGCAGGGGATTTCGACGCCGTTGTTTCTGCACCAAACATTGCTGAGTTAATGAGTTTCAGTTTCTTGTTTTGACCATGGATGTAGCGCAACTTTTCCACGTCTTGGAAAGTTCCTCTCTTTTAAGTACTTGGGAGGAGGTCTTTAGTTAATAGTCTCTCATGGTGAGACTGGTGTGTTGTAATAATAATGATAATAAATTGTGTGGCAATTATGTGATCTTAGTTCTAATTCTTCCTTTTTATTTTATGGTACAATTAATTATGGACACTTATAAATATCAATCGAAACATTATATACGTATATATCAGTTCGGATCATCTGTTATACAACGGTGTTATATTTTCTTCTCCACTTATTAATACATGATATGTGTATTGGTGAACGGTTGAGATAAGGAAAGAGAAAAATTTATGATATGAGAAAATTTTTAAATATTCTCTTTTTTTTTATCTCAATCGCTCATCAATATACGTGTCGTGTATTGATGAGTGGAGGAGGAGATGTAGCACTGTTGTATAATAGAGAATCCGAACTACGTATATATACTTGCCAAAATTAGAAACGGAGAGGACAATGGTGCTAGGTTTGATGAACCTTCACCATTGGGTTATAGTCTCAACGGCTATAATAATACTAATTTACGTGACAGCTATGTGATCTTAGTTCTAATTCTTGTTTTTTATTATTTCTTGAATTATATTATCAAAAAATATAATAATAATTATAATAATAATAATAATAATTAGTGTGCAATAAATGCACAACATGAAGTCTTTTCGATATAATTTTGGACTCGTTGTGCATTTGACTTTTTATTCGAAAAATAATTGTATTGGGGTAGGTAAATACTATTCTTTAAGATTTTATATGCCTATAATTGAATATTGGACTTAAATTTTAGTACTCTAAGGATTTAAAAAGGTCTAAAAATATAAAGCAAGAAGCTGTATTGAATGACGATAGTCACTCGTCATGGATATTACAGACTTTATCTACAAATATGTGTATTGATGAAATGGGTCGTATTTATGACTCAAATGCATTGAAAAATTGCTAGACTTTGATTACGAGTGAGATGTATTGGTGACTCTGTATGATAGCTATACACGAGTGCATTGAAATAATTCCACTATCATACGACCATTGATAAATTTTAGCTAAAACTTCTCATGCATGCGCTCAACATTAATTCGAGATACCACTCAGTGAAATTGATATCTCATCCCAAATGGGTGAGTGATGGCTAGGATCTCGTGATGTTATAAAGTGAACACATTGATAGCCTCATCTTAAGTCAAATATGCATGGCTACAAACACTCGTATAATGATTTTCTACCTTTGAACTAAGCTAATCTTGATTTGTTTGAGCTAAAAAAATAAAGAAGTGTAGACTTGGTGACTCAACAACACTTTTGAGTGTAGGTTGTCTAACTTGGTAACTCGGGCTCCCTGCTGAGTGTAACCTAAACATTGAGTTTAACTTAGTTTGTCCTGTTTTCTACCTGTTAAATGTAGGCTGTCTAACTTGGTGACTCAGGCTCCCCTTTTATAAACTTGAGGCTGTAAACGACTTTCCTCCTTATTTGAAACTGGATTACTTACTCAAATTGTACCTTTGAAATTGATGGTGCTCCTTTATTCATGTCGTGGTAATTATGCCACTTTTCCGAAATTTGAACTTTTCAAACTTACATGGCCATTATTTTTGGCACTTTTAGCTATGCCAATGCTTGGTTTTAGCCATTTGTTATTCCTTCGCCTAACAAACCGTAAGAATGAGGGTTAATTTTGACTTTGTTTTATTTTTATTTAATTTTCCATTTTTTGATGACTGGGCCACAAGCATTTATTTTGGCCTTGGTTTTTAACTTAGGCCAGCTTCAAACTATGTCAAAGTGACCTGGGGCCCTTTTTTCTTCTTTTCGGCATGGCTAGAATTGGCCCACTCCGAAATCGTACAAATTTTTTTTTTTAGGCCCAACTAATGACCTTGGCAAGCCTTAATCAAATGTCAAATTTAGTTGAGGCTTCATAAGTACTACATTTTAAATAAAGCATGCAGATGTATTTTTATTTATATATATATATATATTTGAATCTAAAAAACTAAGGAAATATATACTTACACATATATATGCATACCTTCATGAAATAATGGTGGCCAATTACCATTTTGAGCTCAAAATTCCCTCGCAAGTTTTGAAATAAAGCTGTTGCTGGCGCCATGATGATGATGCCCCTTGGGTTTCCTAAAAATAGTTGTTTCTTAGTAACAACTTCTTTCTTCTTCAACTCTATTTAAACTTCAACTCCTCACTTCCCCCAATTTTCCCACTTCTTTCAATACTTATCTCTAAGCCTATTAGTGCTAATCTCATTCTCTTTATAACCATCACATCAGTTCTCTACCGCTCTCACATCTCCCATCAATTTCTCTCTTTGCATTTCTTGAGAATCCTTGATCCCTTTCTTCCCCATCTTACTCTCAAACCCAAGCTCAATTTCCCCTTTTCTTCTAAAATTTTCCCAGCCATGGTGCCCAATTCCTCTACTCTTTTTTCTTGCAAAGGCTCTTGTTCTATTGGCCTATCCTCGATGACCAAATTCCCCAAAACCAACCTTGCAATTTGTCACAGCTCGAAAATTTGCAATTTTTCACAGCTCAGAGCAATTTTACAACCTTGATATTGGTTTTCTCCAAGTCACTTTGCCATTTTGGAGTGAGGTGGATAATACCTCTCACTTTTCCATCAGGCGCATGACTCCGACAATTTTGGATATGAAGAAAATAGTTGGCTATAGGCCGATAGGCTTACCGATTAGCGTCGAGATGAAGTATGACCTTGAAATCCTAGAGCTCTCCCACATTCCCCGTGAATCAAAAGGCATTACCAGTTTTGGGCACATCATTGCTCATTTTGTCAATAGGTTCACCCCTGCTTCGGATGAAGAGCACATCAGATTTCTAGCCCTTTGGCTCTACATGTATGTTTTCTACAGTTGATCTTATCTACAAACTGCTGAGTTTTATTACATTGCTAGAGCATTAGCTACTGGGGCCAAATTGACTCTAGGCCTAGCTATTTTGGCTTTTATTTCGGCCTAATTCGCATGGACCTTAAAATAAGAGAGTTAAATGCGAGCACACTGTTTCCTGTTATTGATACAAAAACCTCCTACCGTCGACTCTTAGGGCGACCATGGCTTCATGAAAACGGTATTGTGCCATCCAATCTTCATCAATGCAGACGTGAAGCTATTTACAGATGCTGAGTCGCACTTTGCTAATGCAAAACTGTACATGGAACCCAACTCAGTAGATGTGGTAATGCCCATAAAGATCCCGATCGGTCATCCTACTGAAATAAAGGAATTGAGTCACGGGGAAGGAAAACTCACACCACACCCTCAAATAATTGATAAAGGAAAAGAAAGCGCAAATGGTCCCATAGACTGCCAAATTTTGAAGTCAGAACTAGTTTTGCTTGTTATTGGATTAAACCTAACACTGCCTTCTTCTTCTACAGGAAGTTAGTGAAGAAATCTATAGAGGGCATTTAATCCTAAAGCTTATGCACTGTTGTAGAAGTTTGGTTATGATTCCTCAAATCCATCCAGGTTAGGAAGTCTAAAACCTGAGTTGACTGGCGAGAGGCTCCATGGACTCAGTAAGGCACAACAAAAAACTCAAAAAATAAGGGTTTCGTGTTGAAAAACCAAGAATCGGCTTGGGATATAGGCCAGAAGAACCAGTAAGGATACGAGTTTCCAAGAAATATAAGTATGCCAATGTCCAGCAGATTGCAGCAACAAAACATGAAAACTGGAAAGGAAAGAGGAAAGATGGTCAACACATCTCAACATTTGATCATCTAGGCATTCCAAATACTCATACTTCTGTATTCAAAAGACTTGGTTCTACCAAACAAAAATCATCAATACATGATAGGATTGGCAACAATCATCCTTTGATTTTTGACCGACTTGGGAATGGCAATCTGCAACATCAAGTGGAGCAAAACCATGAGGATGTTGACCACATACCCGAGACAGAAAAAGAAGATCAAATCATTCATTCATCTCAAACACGTGGAAGTAAATCCTCATTATTGCTCATTTCTATGAATGGGACAGTGAGTGTAAAACAACTCACCATTGATCATTCTCATCCGTCAGATAGAGATTCTTCAGGTGATAATGAAGTAGAGGTAATTGTCAACTCTTATTATGCAAGTGTTGTGGACGAGCCAAAGACAAAAGCTCCCCATAAAGCTATAAAGGAGTTAAGGAAGTTGGCCCGTGCTGGTTTCGTGCACATAGCAAGTAGCTTGGGTTGGAAACTGGAACTATGCTTAGTCATAAACACGAATGGAACATTGAGATGGTCCGTTGCATGCAAGGTGTCTAGTGTCTCTAATGACTATGATCCAAGTGCGCAGTCTGATGATGACGATATGATCGAAGAAGTACAAACATGCAACCAAATCTCAATTGACGAGGATCCGATCTCTGAGGCTTCCAAATATGACATCCAAGAAGCCCCTCCACAACTTGAAAATGGTGGACAAGCAACTGTGGATGAGTTGGAAGAAATAAATCTAGGGACAGTAGAAGAGCCATGACTTATATTTGTCAGCGTACTTCTAAGTTCTGAGGAAAAAGGCCAATATATCGAGCTCTTAGCTGAATATAGGGACGTTTTCGCCTAGATACACAAAGAAATGCCTGGACTGGATCGGACCCGAAGGTATGCAGTTCATCACCTTGGGATAAAGCACGAAGCAAGGCCAGTGAAGCAATCACAACGGATACTCCGTCCAATCCTGCTTATCGAGGTCGAGATTAACAAGCTTATTGATGCTAGTTTTATCAAAGAGGTCAAATACCCAACTCGGATCTCCAGCATAATGCCTGTCAAGAAGAAGAACGGCTAAATATGTATATGTGTTGACTTTCGAGACCTAAACAAGGCATGCCCAAAAGATGACTTCCCGCTTCCCATCATCGAGCTCATAGTTGATGCGACCACATGTCATGAACCTTTGTCTTTAACGGATGGATCATTGAGATATAATCAGATTAGAATAGCGCCAGAACGTGAAGAATGCACAGCATTTCGCACTCTAAAAGGCATTTACTATCATAAAGTTATGGCTTTCGGACTAAAGAACGCAGGTGCCACCTACCAACGTGCCATGCAAAATATTTTGAACGACATACTTGTGGCACCCCTTCCGCGAGGATCATCCTATACGGTTGGAGACCACCGACGATCGCACTGAGCACAAATTTTGAAATTCACACCCAGTGCGAACGCCTAACTTAACAATACACAGTGGAGGCAGAGTAAAAGATGTGACATGAATAATATATATACCTATGTTTAGTACAACCAAGTAGCGCAACCGAATACAACATCAAAATAGCCAACTAGTGGCATCAAGTAGCAAACTATAGATTATATATCAAGACAAAGTGAAATGAAGTTTAATATAACCAACTGGAGGAGCGGCAACCATCCTATGCATGCCCATTATTCTGATTCTGAGGTAATGAACAGAAAGAAACGAGGGGTTAAGTCCAAATGACTTAGTGAGGCCACATACAAATATATATATATATGACTGAAAATGAGACTCAAAACGATTAAATCATAATAAAGTACACGTAGTGTGAAGTGTAACTTGATAATAATAACTGAAATGAGTAATACTGACAGCGAGCCCAAGACGGAGTCTCCAACCTTATGACTACCCAAAACAGATAAATCATAATAGAAACCCTTATCCCTTCCTTGTCGAGAAGCCACCTGGACACTAAACAAGACGGAGATGTATCACGCGTCCGTGCAATGCATCGCTCCAATCCCTACTACAGTCATCCTCCGGCTGTACGTAGAAATTAGTTTCACGGAATGGTATTATATAAAAGGTTCCATCGACGGTCCGTTCTACCCGATAACATTCTTCTTATAAGTACATGGGCCCAAACTTCCCAAAGGCGTCGTCAAGGGTAGACGAAAATATAACGGAACGGATATGGCTCACAACTTATCAACAAAGCAATAACTTATTTTTTCACCCAGGATACATAGAAAAATAATTAAAATATGATATCCCAAAGGTGTCAAAAATCATTTCAAGATAGATACAACTGACAATATCAGAGAATGCAATATTTTCGGAAATAACTCGTCTTACATGTATGGAAAACATTTTCCAAAAGATTTGATAGCATAAATTCCATAAGGTAGGCTATACGAATAATATTTATATCATATAGTTCAAAGCCCCAGAAAGGAATTGACAGAGCACTCACCTTAGGAGTTTATCAAGTTTATAGATTTGTTTCGGCTAGATCAACTTGACTTCCTCCTAAAATTTACATTAATAGGTATAATTAGGATACTACTTAGTAATCTTTGTTTAAAGAATGACACTTAGTAATCTTTGTTTAAAGAATAACCTAACTACTTATATTGTTGAACTAACACAATACTCATATAATCATAATTTAGAAATTAAGACGCTAACTTATACCTAGTATCCACTTTAAGAAAATATTGTACATTTTCACATAATCTCACATAAAAACATAAGGAACATATTCTCATATTTTAAATTATAAAAGCATATTAAAACCATATTTTGGAATGATAACTAAGCATGTTGTATTCCTAATTTTGTGAACATAGAGCATAATTACATCTAAAAAAATATGCTTTCTAGCAAGTGTTCAAAAGAATAGCATTCAAGAAAATAGCATGTAACATAAGACTTATGTCTAAGTTAATCATGAAATATCAACTTATGAAAATCACTTCAAAAAAAAAAAACAATCTACTAAACCAAGAGCATTGAAGAATGCTTGGCAAGAACTTTTACTCATGAGCATTGAAGCATGCTTTTAGCAAGAACTTTTACTCATGAGCATTGAAGCGTGCTTTTAGCTAGAACTTTTACTCAAGAGCATTGAAGCATGCCTAAACAAGAACTTTTACTCAAGGTAAACATAAATAACACTCTTATTTATTGGTATAAGCAAGGTTTCTACCTTCAAGAGTGTTTCACTACAAGAAAACGCTCAATTTTCGGCGGAATATTTCGCCGAAATTTTTCGGCGAATTTTCAGCTGAAAATCCCGCCAAAAATTTAAAAAATTAAATATAATTAAAAAATAATATTTTTTAAATTAAAAATAATTAAAAAACAATTATTTTGAATTTTTCGGCGGATTTTTAGCGGAAAATCTTGCCGAAAAATTTAAAAAATTAAAAATAATTAAAACATTGAAAATAAATATTTTTTAAATAAAAAATAATAATAATTTTTTATATTTTTAAAATATATTAAAATTTAAAATTTTTATTTTTATTTGAATAATTATTATAAGATTATTATTATTATTATTATTATTATTATTAGAATGAAATGAATTTTTGTATGCTATATATACGTATATAATATTATTTATTATATATATGAATTTTTTAAAAATTAAAAAATATTAAAATTTTCAATAAATAAAAAACTTATTATTATTTTTATTAATTATTTTTATTTGAATTGTTATATGATATAAATATATAATGTAATGAATTATGATAACAAAGTGAACATAGCTCAATGGTAAGAAAGTTGTTTGCCAACCGAGAGGTCGAAGGTTCGACTCCCAGCGGCCCCAAACGTTGGGACAATTTCGGGCGCGAGCTGGGGCGAGGTCCCGTGTTCTACTCCTAGGTTGGGGAAGTGAAATTTTATTTTCAAACAATATAAATTAAATTTCGGTGGAATTTTCCGCAGAAAATATATTTAATTAAAAAAATTAATAAATAAATAATAATTTCGGCGGAATTTCTGGTCGAAAATCTGCCGAAAATTTATTTAATTAAAAAAAATATATATATATTTCCAGCCGAAAATCCGCCGAAAAATCACTACCGACGAAGGTTTTTTCGGGAGATTGAATCCGCCGAAATTTATTTTTTCCGCCGAAAATCCGTCGATAATCCGTCGAAAATTTCGCCGAAAAAACTGTGTTTTCTTGTAGTGTTTGAGGGAAATAATGGAGTATATGGAAGGCTAATAGGTACATATGTGTAAAAAAAAAGAAGGTTTTATTGATATATATATATATGTGGGGAAGATATGCTATAAATAGAGAGTGTTTTGTGTGTTGAGAGTGGAGTGAGTGTGGGTGGGTGTTTTTAGATGGAATTCTTTTGTGTGTGTGTGGGAGAATGAAGACGATGACCCTTTTTTATAGAGTTTAGGGCAAAAAATAGGATTTTTATAATACAAGGTCAATTTATAATAAATGCATAGAAGATAGGATAAGATAAGATAAGATAAGATAGGATAAGATAAGATATTTTAATAAAATATGAAGAAAAAATTAAATAAAATCAAGTAAAATCTGATATCTATTAGCCTAATATTATAAAATTTGAAATCATATCTTTATTTAATTAAAATTTTGAATTTGTACTTATTTATGTTTGTAAAAATGAAAAATTAGGGTTTTAGGGCATAAAATTAGGGTTTTAAGGCCTAAAATTCGAAAATTCATAAATAATTTAGAAAAATTTCAAATGATGAAATTTTGTCTTTATAAATCTGAAATTATATGTATGTTACAAAATATTTCGAAAATCGTGTTAGAATGTCAAATTCGTTTAAAATTTGGAAAATCATGTAATTATCACCTTGCATAATTAACATATAAAAGAAGGATCATACAAAATATGAAATATTAGTAAGAATGCGTGTATATTATAAGAACCGATTTATATCATTGTTTGACCAAAAATCGGGATGTCACAACTCTCTCCCCCTTAAAAGAATCTGGTCCCCAGATTCTTACCTGATTGAAAAGCTCCGGATAACGTTTACGTATTTTCTCTTCTGGTTCCCAAGTTGCCTCTTCGACTTGATGGTTTTGCCATAGTACCTTGACGAGTGGAATTTTCCGATTTCTTAACTCTTGGAACTTTCGATCTAAAATGCGAATAGATTTTTCTGTATAGGTGAGATTAGGTTCGAGGGGTATGTTTTCAGGTGGAAGGATATGGGTTTCATCAGAGTAGTATTTTCGGAGCTGAGATACGTGAAATACGTTATGGATTCCTGTTAGACTAGGTGGTAAGTCTAGTCGATATGCGACTTCTCCTATTCATTCTATGATCTCAAATGGTCCAACATACCTCGGATTCAATTTTCCTCCTTTACCAATCCTTGTAAATCCCTTCCTTGGAGAGACTTTATGGAATACTTGATCCCCGACTTCAAATTCTAGTTTTCTTTTTTGTTTGTCCGCATAACTCTTTTGTCGATCTTGGGCAGCCTTTATCTTTCGTTTGATCATTTGCACTTTGTCAATTGCATCTTGGATGAGTTCGGGTCGTACTGCTCTATATATTCCATCCTTTGTCCATCTCCATTCATCCAGGTCCCAATATAGTGGTGATCTACACTTTCTTCCGTACAAAGCTTCATATGGTGCCATCTGGATCGAAGCTTGATAACTATTGTTATAAGCAAATTCAATCAAGGGCAAGTGCTTATTCCAGCTGTCACACAATACGCACATTCTCAACATGTCCTCCAAATAGGCTATCAATCTTTCTGTCTGCCCATCCGTTTGTGGATGAGAAGCTGTACTGAATTGTAATTTAGTACCCATATGCCTTTGTATGCTTTGCCATAGTCCAGATGTGAACTTAGGATCCCTCTCTGAGATGATACATGTAGGAATGCCGTAGAGTCTTGTGATCTCACGGTGGTAAAGTTCTGCTAAAGTTTCTACTCGATCAGTCGTTTTAATAGGTAGAAAATGTGTTGACTTGGTTAACCTATCCATGATTACCTATATGCTATCATATCCACCTCTTACCTTAGGTAATCCTATTAGAAAATCCATAGCAATTTGATCCCATTTCCATGTTGGAATTGGTAATGGTTGTAACATTCCTCCCGGCTTTTCGTGTTCTCCTTTGATCTTTTGACACGTCAAACATCTTCTTACGAAGTTTGAGATATCTCTCTTGATACCATTCCACCAATAATACTGTTTAAGATCTCGATACATTTTTGTTCCTCCTGGATGGATTGTCTATGGTGTCTTATGAGCTTCTTCCAAGATTTCTTTCTTCATTTCTTCAGGTATACATATTCTGCCCTTGTAACGTAAAATCCCCATATCATCAATCCCATATTTCTCATTTGTACTTTCCCCTACCTGGGCAATTTGCTTCTGACTCCACTTATCCTTTGCTTGCTTTTCTCGGATCTTGGTGACTAACTCGGATTGAACAGTTAGATCTGCTATTTGAGCATGAGTTTTTATGATAAAATTTTTTTTAGATACCCCAATTCCACTGCTTAATTGTGCTAATCCAGCTTTTCTTCTAAGAGCATCGACAACTACGTTGGCTTTCCCGTGGTGATATTGGATCTTACAATCATAGTCCTCCAAGAATTCCAGCCATCTTCTTTGTCTCATGTTGAGGTCCTTCTGAGTGGGTAAGTACTTTAAGCTTTTGTGATTTGTATACACCTCAAAGGTTGTCCCATAAAGATAATGTCTCCACTTGGCCAAAGCAAATATAATTGCTGCAAACTACAAATCATGGGTCGGATAATTACACTCATGAGAACGATGCTTCCGTGATGCATAAGCAACCACTTTCCTAGTTTGCATTAACACACACCTCAAACCTTCTCTAGATGCATCAGTGTAGATGGAAAAATTTTCATTTCCTTCAAGTAGTGTCGGCACTGGGGCGGTGGTTAAACGTCTTTTTAATTCTTGAAAACTAGCTTCGCACTTTTCATTCCATTGGTAAGGCGAATTCTTGCAGTCAGTTGAGTTAAGGGCTTTGCAATTTTTGAAAAATTTTGTATGAATCGCCGATAGTAACCTGCTAAACCCAGGAAACTTCTTACTTCAGTTGGAGTTTTCGGGCGCTTCCAATTATTAACAGCTTCCACCTTGGAGGGATCGACTTCAATTTCGGTCTTGGAAATTATATTCCCGAAAAATGTAACTTTTTCTAACTAAAAGTCGCACTTACTAAATTTCGCATATAATTTGTTTTCTCATAACATCTTTAAAACAATTCGCAAGTGTTCCGCATGCAGTTCTGGAGTCCTTGAGTATACCAGGATGTTGTCAATAAAATAACCACAAATTGATCCAAATATGGTCAGAAGACCCGGTGCATCATATCCATGAAAGCTGCTGGTGCATTGGTCAATCCAAAAGGCATAACAACAAATCCAAAGTGCCCATATCGAGTATTAAATGATGTTTTAGGAATATCTTCCTCTTTAACTCTAAGCTGATAATATCCTTGTCTCAAATCTAATTTAGAATATACTTGTGATCCCTGCAGAAGGTCAAATAGTTCTTCTATATGTGGTAATGGATATTTATTCTTGACAGTCATCCGGTTTAACTCCCGGTAATCAATACACATTCAAAGTGACCCATCCTTCTTTTTAACAAATAGCACTGGCGCTTCCCAAGGTGATGTACTTGGCCGAATGTATCCGCTTTCTATCAATTCTTCAAGTTGCTTCTTCAACTCCTTCAATTCAGCTGGGGCCATTGGTATGGTGTTTTTGAATAAGGCTCGGCTGCTGGTATGGTGTCAATCACAAATTCTATTTCTCTTTGAGGAGGTAATGAATTCAATTTTTCCAGAAACACATCTTGGAATTCGTTCACAACGGGAACTTCCTCTATCTTTATTTGGTCCTTCGGTTTGTTGAACAAATAGGCAATGAATCCTAGTGCTCCCTTTTTGCGACACTTTTTTGCTTCGACGAAGGAGATAAGAGATATGGTTTTGGATGAACTAAGGGGGATTGTTGACATAGGTGAGTTTTCCCTTCCCAAAATAATCTTCTTAGCAAAACAATTTAGTTGGGCCTGATGTTGATACAACCAATCCATCCCAAGTATTATATCGTAGTTTTGAATTGGAAGCTCTATTAAGTCAACAGGATATGTTTTTCATTCAATTCTTATCGGACATCATTTCAGAACCTAATCAGTAAGATAACTAGATCCTAAGGGGGTGCTAACTTCAAATTTATAAGATAAAGATTCTAGCAATAACCCCAATCGATTAACAGATTCTACAGATATGAAAGAATGAGTAGCTCCAGGATTATATAGTATTTTCATAGAAGTGTTTAAAATTTAAGTCGTACCTTCCACTGCTGCAGTTGGATCGGGTCCTTCATTCGCCTCGAGAGCGTAAGCTCTAGCTTTTACTTTTGGCCTTTCAGCAGGTGGAACTTGGGTCCTTCCTTCTTAAGTCGTACCAAGGATATTAGGGTTTCGGGCTTTCGGGCACTCTTTAATCATGTGTTGATCACTACCACATGCTATGCATTTTCCATTCTTTTTCCAACATTTTGCCTCTACGTGGCTAGGATGTCCACAGTAGTTGCATCCAATTCTTTCCCTGCCTCAAAGTTGGTTAACATTCTGATTTTCTTCAATGCGGGGGCGCTTATTGTTCCTTGCATTGGCTTGTCTGAGTTGTCCTCCACCCCCCAGACTAGGCACCTTATTCTTGTTCACCTTGTTAGTTATTTGTTTGATTTCCCGAATTTTTGCCTCAACAACCATGGACTTACTGATAGCCTGTGTATATTCCTCAATGTCGGTCGCCATTAACGCCCATCGGACTTCATGCCGCAAACCTTGGATGAATCGTTTGGTTTTTTGCCTATCATCATTCATTATATGTGGTGCATACTGTACCAAACAAGCAAATTTAGCCTCATATTCCGCAACAGTAAGGATCCCTTGAATCAAATCCATAAATTCTTTTTCTCTTGCATCCCGAACTACTTGGGGTATAAATTTATCTAAAAACTCCTTCAAAAAATTTTCCCAAGTTACGGGTGTTTGGTTGGCATTCCATCTTTGTTCCACAATCTTTCACCAGTTGTGGGCTGCTCCTTTCATCAGGAATACGGTGAACTCCACTTGTTCCTTTTCATTACAGCGCAAAACCTTAAAGATCTTGGTAATTGCCACTACCCAAGATTCAGCCTTTTGATCGTTAGGCTCCCCATAGAATTTTGGTGGGTTGAAGCATAGGAAGCGATCTAACATCCTATCATCCGACTGGTGACTTTGACTTTGTTGGCTAATTTCTCTCCAAACTCCAACCATTTGGCTCAGAATATCACTATTATTTCCTTGGTTTGGAACATTATTTTCTTCTGGGTCCAACTTTGTCGTGGGTCCTTGATGACAGTTTCCTTGGGGTTGTGTTACAGTAGGGTGAGTTGGTTCTGGGGTCGATTGGGAGTGTAAGCGGGTACGTGTAGCTCCTTTTCGTGGCGCCATCAAAATTCTAAGTGTTATGGATTCGAATCTAGGGAATAATTATCAAAACATGATTATCACATAAAGTAATGCACAAGACTTCACGACATCATGTATATAATATGGGATAGCATATTCGATAATCACAAAAAGAGCACATATACACATAGTGATTCGGTCAAAAGAAAGACTAGATGTATGCATGCTTACCTATATATAACACCTGGTTATAACCTAAACCTAGGATCTGATACCACCACTGTGGCACCCTTTCTGCTAGGATCTTCCTATACGGTTGAAGACCACCGACGATCACACTGAGCACAAATTTTGAAATTCACACCCATTACGAATGCCTAACTTAACAATATGCAGTGGAGGCAGAGTAAAAGATGTAATATGGATAATATATATAACTATGTTTAGTAAAACCAAGTAGCGCAACCGAATACAACATCAAAATAGCCAACTAGTGGCATCAAGTAGCAAACTACGAATTATATAGCAAGACAAAGTGAAATGAAGTTTAATATAAAGAACTGGAGGAGCGGCAACCATCCTATGCATGCCCATTATTCTGAATCTGAGGCAATGAGCAGAAAGAAACGAAGGGTTAAGTCCAAATGACTTAGTGAGGCCACATACAGATATATATATATATATATATATATATATGACTGAAAATGAGACTCAAAACGATTAAATCATAATAAAGTACACATAGTGTGAAGTGTAACTTGATAATAATAACTGAACTGAGTAATACTGACAGTGAGCCCAAGACGGAGTCTCCAATCTTATGACTACCCAAAACAGATTAATCATAATAGAAACCCTTATGCCTCTCTTGTCGAGAAGCCACCTCGACACTAAACAAGACGGAGATGTATCACGCGTCTGTGCAATACATCGCTCCAATCCCTACTATAGTCATCCTCCGGCTGTATGTAGAAATTGGTTTCATAGAATGGTATCATATAAAAGGTTCCATCGACGGTTCGTTCTGCCCGATAAAATTCCTCTTATAAGTACTTGGGCCCAAACTTCCTAAGGGTATGGCCAAGGGTAGACAGAAATATAACGGAACAGATATGGCTCACAACTTGTCAACAAAGCAATAACTTATTTTTACACCCGGGATGCATAGAAATATAATTAAAATATGATATCCCAAAGGTGTCAAAATCATTTCAAGATAGATACAACTGGCAATATCAGAGAATGCAATATTTTCGAAAATACCTCGTCTTACATGTATGGAAAACATTTTCCAAAAGATTTGATAGCATAAATTCCATATGGTAGGCTATACGAATAATATTTATATCATATAGTTCAAAGCCCCAGAAAGGAATTGACAGAGCGCTCACCTTAGGAGTTTATCAAGTTTATAGATTTGTTTCGGCTAGATCAACTTGACTTCCTCCTAAAATTTACATTAATAGCTATAATTAGGATACTACTTAGTAATCTTTGTTTAAAGAATAACACTTAGTAATCTTTGTTTAAAGAATAACCTAACTACTTATATTCTTGAACTAACACAATACTCATATAATCATAATTTAGAAATTAAGACGCTAATTTATACCTAGTATCCACTTTAAGAAAATATTGTACATTTTCACATAATCTCACATAAAAACATAAGGAACATATTCTCATATTTTAAATTATGAAAGCATATTAAAACCATATTTTGGAATGATAACTAAGCATGCTTTAGTCCTAATTTTATGAACATAGAGCATAATTACAACTAAAAAAAAAATGCTTTCTAGCAAGTATTCAAAAGAATATCATTCAAGAAAATAGCATGTAACATAAGACTTATGTCTAAGTTAACCATGAAATATCAACTTATGAAAATCAATTCAAAAATAAACAATCTACTAAACCAAGAGCATTGAAGAATGCTTGGCAAGAACTTTTACTCATGGGCATTGAAGCATGCTTTTAGCAAGAACTTTTACACAAGAGCATTGAAGCATGCCTAAGCAAGAACTTTTACTCAAGGTAAACATAAATAACACTCTTATTTATGGGTATAAGCAAGGTTTCTACCTTCAAGAGTGTTTGAGGGAAATAAGGGAGTATATGGAAGGCTAATAGGTATATATGTATAAAAAAAGAAGGTTTTGTTGATATATATATATTTGTGGAAGATATGCTATAAATAGAGAGTGTTTTGTGTGTTGAGAGTGGAGTGAGTGTGGGTGGGTGTTTTTAGGGGGGATTCTTTTGTGTGTGTGTGGGAGATTGAAGACAATGGCCCCTTTTTATAGAGTTTAGGGCAACAAATAGGATTTTTATAATATAAGGTCAATTTACAATAAATGCATAGAAGATAGGATAAGATAGGATATGATAAGATAAGATAAGATAGGATAAGATAAGATAAGCTAAGATAAGATAAGATAGGATAAGATAAGATAAGACAAGATAGGATAAGATGAGATAAGATAAGATAAGATAGGATAAGATAAGATAAGATATTTTAATAAAATATGAAGAAAAAATCAAATAAAATCTGATATTTATTGGCCTAATATTATAAAATCCAAAATCATATCTTTATTTAATTAAAATTTCGAATTTGTACTTATTTATATTTGTAAAAATCGAAAATTAGGGTTTTAGGGCATAAAATTAGGATTTTAAGGCCTAAAATTCGAAAATTCATAAATAATTTAGAAAAATTCCAAAATGATGAAATTTGTCTTTATAAATCTGAAATTATATGTATATTTCCTAGAAATTAAAAATGTTTTAGTTATATTTTCAAAAATTGCAATTTAGGACAAAAGATTTCGAAAATTGTGTTAGAATGTCAAATTCGTTTAAAATTTGGAAAATCATGTAATTATCATCTCACATAATTCAGATATTAAAGAAGGATCATACAAAACATGAAAAATTATTAAGCATGCGTGTGTATTATAAGAACTGATTTATATCGTTGTTAGACCAAAAATCGGGATGTCACAATACTTCACGATAAGACGAAGTGTTTTGTGGATGATCTTGTTGTCAAAACAAAAAGGAGAAGTGATCACCTAGTGGATCTCCGAGTGGTTTTTGATTGGCTAAGAAAATTCGGCTTGAAGATGAATCCGCTCAAATATGCTTTTGGCGTTACCTCAGGCAAATTCCTTGGTTTTATAGTACGCCATCGCGGGATTGAAGTTGATCCGGCCAAGATAGATGCAATTCAAAAAATGCTTGCGTTGAGAAATCTTAAGGAACTACAAAGTTTACAAGGTAATCTCACGTTTATCAGAAGGTTCATATCAAATGTCACTGGACAATGTCAATCGTTTAGCCATCTGATGAAGAAAGATGCCCCGTTTGTGTGGGTTATAGGATGTCAAAATGCCTTTGAAAGTATAAAAAAACACTTACCAAACCCACCCGTCTTGGGAGCTCTGACATTGGGAAAGCTGCTCATATTATATATTACTGCTCAAGAAAGCTCGATTGGTGCTATGATAGCTTAGGAAAACAAAGAAGGAAAAAAAATGGCCTTGTATTATTTGAGCCGCGGGTTGACGAAGAATGAGTTGAAATACTCTTCAATTGAGAAGATCTGCTTGGCTTTGTTTTATGTGATTAAAAAGTTAAAACATTACTTTGAAGCATATCCTATTCGGCTCATCTCTTGTGCAGATCCTGTCAAATTTGTGATGTCAAAACTGGTACTTTCAGGAAGACTAGCTCGGAGGTCTATCATATTTAACCAATATGACATCACGTACGTGCCGTAGAAAGCCGTCAGAGGGCAGGCCCTTGCTAATTTTCTTGCTAACCATCCACTTCCAGCAGAGTGGGAACTGTCTGACTCTCTTTCTGATGAAGACGCTCTCTTTATCAAAATCTTGCCAGCATGGATGATGTTTTTCAATTTCGATGGAGCAGTTAGAGTTAATAGAGCTGGAGCGGGGGTCATTTTTGTCTCTCGAGAAAAGCTAGTCTTGACATATTCAATCATACTGGGAGAGTTGTGCTCCAATAATATGGTTGAATACCAAGCTTTGATAATTGGGCTCCAGATGGCTGCAGAAATTGAAATTATGGATCTCAAGGTCTATGACGATTCAAAACTCGTTATCAATTAGCTTTTGAAAGAATATGAAGTTAAAAAAGAGGACCTCATTCCTTATTTTTGACAAGCCTCAAATTTGATGAAAAAAAATTCAAGA
The DNA here is from genome assembly GCA_026212405.1 of Petrea volubilis. Lineage (NCBI taxonomy): Eukaryota > Viridiplantae > Streptophyta > Magnoliopsida > Lamiales > Verbenaceae > Petrea > Petrea volubilis. The sequence goes on from CM047870.1 coordinate 21,060,355, forward strand.
ATATCATATTGAGCCATATCCTAAGAAAAGAAAATAGGATAGCAAATGCGCTAGCCAATCTAGCTAATTCTGGCATTGTCAGAAGGGGAAACAACAAATGTGCTAGTATGTAATCGATGGGTGTTACCATCATTAGATGAGCCAAATCATGAAGAATCAATAACCACATCAGTCGCAGTATGTGAATATGATAACTGGAGAACACCGTTGATTGAATATTTGAAGCACAAAAAGCTGCCGCAGAACCCACGCCACAAAACAGAGGTGCGATGCAGATCGTCTCGCTTTCTTATATACAAAGATATATTGTATCAATGATCATTTAATGGCAACTACCAACACTGCTTAGGTAATGAAGAAGAAGCTATGATCGAAGCATTTTCTGAAGTGTGCGGAGCTCATCAATTAGGTCCAAATCTCCACTTTCGAATCAAAAAGATGGGCTATTATTAGCCCTCGATGGTTAAAGACTGCTTGGACTTCACAAAAAGATGTGAGGCTTGTCAGATTCATGCTAACCTCACACACTAGCCTCCAGAACCTTTACACCCTACAGTAGCTTCATGGTCATTTGAAGCATGGGGTCTTAATGTGGTGGGCCCAATTCTTTTGGCGAGCATGCTTATATATTGGCAGCTACAGATTACTTTTCTAAGTGGGCTGAGGTGATCCCGTTGAAAGAAGTGAAGAAGGAAACTGTAGTTGAGTTCATCTGTTGCAATTTAATTTTCAAGTCTGGAGTGTCTCGGTATATCATAACGGACAATGGAAGGCTTTTCTACAATAAGTTGACGGATAAGCTATCTTCAGTTTGGGTTCAAGCAGTGCAATTCCTCCATGTATAATGCTGCTGTAAATGGCTTAGCCAAAGTGTTTAACAAATATGTATGCAATCTCTTAAAGAAAGTTGTGTCAAAATCAAAGAAAGATTGGCACGAGAAAGTTGGGAAGGCTTTGTGGGCATATCAAACTATATATCGAACTGCCACCTAAGCCACTCCTTATTCTTTAGTGTATGGTGTTGAGGCCGTGCTCTCTCTGGAAAGTCAAATACCTTCACTCCACATAGCTATTCAAGAAGGACTCACCATTGTAGACAATGCTCATCTTAGACTTGAGGAGTTGGAGGCATTAGATGAGAAAAGGCTCAAGGCACGACAACTTGAATGCTACTAAGCTCGCATGACAAGGGCGTTCAACAAACAGGTCCGCTTGAGAACATTTCAAGTAGGCGACTTAGTCTCGACAGTAAGGAGACCCATCACCATTACCCAGCAAATGGGAAATAAATTTATGTGAAAGTGGGATGGTCCTCATGTGCTCAAAGAAGTGTATCCAAACGGTGCTTACAAGCTAGTTGATAAAAATAGTTTGCGTATTGGCCCCATCAACGGCAAATTTTTGAAAAGATTTTACCCTTAAAGCGGCATATTGCTTCTGACGCACAAGCCTAAACTGCATCACTCCTAACCTGCATGAGTATAAACTGTGCACGGTACCCACCAATAGTAATGCGTGTGGTTAAACTGCTAACATACTCCACTGAAGGTATTGCATGTGATTAAATATAAAATACTGCACCTAGTCCAAGGTGGCTAAACAATGGATACTGAACGACCCTACCTAACTAAAAAAGAATAAACAATTGAACTACGTAATGACTTGATCCCTTGGTTTCTTCCAAAAGGACCGCCCGTGGTTTGAGGTCGTACGAAGTGCCCTCTTTTTAACTTCAACTGTTCCATGGTGCCTTCTACTCTTAGCGCCATCTCGACAGCCATGGCATAATCTTGGATTGAGACCGGAGCTAGTTTATCTTGTATTTCGAGCTTTAAACCAGAAACAAATTTCCAAACCTTTCTATTTTCGTTTTTAATAAAGTAAGGTACATACCTGGCTAGTCTTTTAAACTTTTATGATCACTAAATACCTCAAAGGTTGTCCCATAAAGATAATGTCTCCACTTTTTGAGGGCAAAAACGATAGCAGCAAGTTCTAAGTCATGAGTGGGATAATTTCCTTCATAGGGTTTCAATTTTCGAGAGGCATAAGCAATAACCTTTCCATGTTGCATAAGTACACAACCTAAACCTTCTTTGGATGCATCAGTATATATCATAAATCCCTCGCTTCCACAGGGTATAACTAAAATAGGGGCAGTAGCTAGTCGGTGTTTCAACTCTTGAAAGTTAGCTTCACACCGTTCGTCCCAAATAAATTTTACTTTCGACTGTGTTAATCTTGTCAAAGGTTGAGCAATTCTAGAAAATCCCTCAATAAATCGGCGATAATAACCAGCAAGTCCTAGAAAGCTTCGTATCTCCGTAACATTCGTGGGCTGTTTCCATTCCATAATTGCTTTTATCTTGTTTGGATCCACCGAGACTCCATCATTAGATAGATATGCCCAAGAAATGTTACTTGTTCTAACCAAAATTCACATTTGCTAAATTTAGCGTAAAGTTTTCTTTCCCTCAAGCTTTGAAGGACTATTCTTAGATGCTCCTTGTGTTCTTCTTTAGACCGAGAATATACTAATATATCATCAATAAAGATCACAACAAATTGGTCCAGATATGGTTGAAATACTCGATTCATTAAATCCATAAAAGTAGCTGGAGCGTTTGTTAGTCCAAATGGCATTACTACAAATTCATAGTGTCCGTACCTCGTGTTAAAGGCAGTTTTCGCTATATCTTCTTCTCGAATCCTTACTTGATAGTATCCTGACTTCAAATCTAACTTAGAATACACAGAAGCTCCTTGTAGCTGGTCAAATAGTTCATCAATATTAGGTAGAGGGTACTTATTTTTAATGGTAACTTGATTGAGTTGTCAATAATCGATACAAAGTCGTAGGGATCCGTCTTTCTTTCTAACAAATAATACTGGAGCTCCCCAAGGTGATGAACTAGGACGAATAAATCCCTTCTCTAGTAATTCTTGTAGTTGTGTCTTTAATTCTTTTAGTTCGGCAGGAGCCATCCTATACGGTGTTTTAGAAGTCGGAGTTGTTCCTGGTACTAATTCAATACTAAGATTTACTTCTCTATGTGGAGGAAGGCTAGGCAAATCGTCAGGAAATGCATCGGTGAAATGACTGACCACAGGCACATCGTCTATCTTCTTTTTATCCTTTGGATGGTTTAACACATGGGCTAAAAAGGCACAACACCCTTTATTTAATAAACGGGTCGCTTGTAGGGTAGAAATAATAAGTATAGATTGAGAGGGTCTATTTCCTACTAATTTAAGTATAGGCTGGTTTGGTATACAAAATCTCACAATTTTATTGTGACAATCTATTTGTGCATGATGGGGAGTTAACCAATCCATGCCTAATATAATATCAAAATCGGTTATAGGTAGTAAGACCAAGTTAGCATATAATTTTATTTGACTTATAACTATTTCACAATCCTTATAAATCATATCTGTCTTCCAAGAAGTTCCAAAGGGTGTAGTGATCTCTAATTCATAGGCTAAGGTTTTAGGCTGAATTTCTAAATTAGAGAAGAAACGAGATGATATATAAGAATGGGTTGAGCCAGGATCTATCAAGACTTTAGCTAAATGATGGCAAACTAGGAGCGTACCTTCCACTACTGTTGGTTCCTTCATTTCTGTTTGATTTATTGCAAATAGTTTTCCTTGTACTTGGGGTTTTCCTGGGTGACTTCCATTTACTCGGGAAGGCTTTTGTTGAGAGAAGTCTGGCGTTGGACCCATCAGAGGACAGTCTTTAATAAAATGTTCAGCGCTTCCACATCGGGTACACTTTCTAGCTTTTATCCAACATTGATTCTCGGTATGATTTGATTTTCCACAAAATGAACAATAAATCCTTGCATCTTTTGAGAAAGAAGATCCACCTATTTTGTTATTTCTTGGGTCAATTCTTGCTATCTTGGTGTTACCGCCTTGGTTTCTTCCAAAAGGACCGCCCGTGGTTTGAGGTTGTATGAAGTGCCCTCTTTTTAACTTCAACTGTTCCATGGTGCCTTCTACTCTTAGCGCCATCTCGATAGCCATGGCATAATCTTGGATTAGGACCGGAGCTAGTTTGTCTTGTATTTCGAGCTTTAAACCAGAAACAAATTTTCAAACCTTTCTCTTTTCATTTTCAATAAAGTAAGGTGCATACCTGGCTAGTCTTGTAAACATAGATTCATACTTAGCTACACTTAGCTCTCGTTGCTCTAGGTTGAGAAATTCCTTTTCTCATTTTTCTCTCACGGTCAGAGGTATATATTGATTGTTGAACTCTTCAGCAAAATTCTTCCAAGTAGGCGGTACCTGCCTCGCCTCCCATTTGCTACTTATCCATTTCCACCAGTGGCGTGCGCCGGCCTCTAAACGAAAGGTGGCTAAGGTTACTTTTTGCTCCTCATCACATTTTATTACTTCAAAGATTTTTTCCATTGCCTCGATCCAAATTGTGGCTATAGTATCGTCAGGTTCTCCTTGGAAACTCGGGGGCCCTAATTTCATGAAGTTGGCTAGTGCATCTTACCCCGCACTCGAGTGGTTGTTGTTATTAGTTTGGTATTCTAACACAGCAGTAATTCGATCGACGACTGAGGTTAAATGAGCAATTCCTTGTGCGTCCGTATTCTTTTTGGTGTTTCGTCCCGCCATCTATAGCAAACAAACAACTTAGTATTCACATAAGTTTTATATCACACCATATATATGTACAAGGCAAAAAGGGGATGCTTGTAGTACAAAATATTAGGCATCCAAACTCTAGCACTATCGTCTGTAGTAGTATGCATCTATTAAGTACAACCATACTATATACAACCACGTAACTCCTAGTCTAAGTTAATAACAGGAGTGACACTAGCATCTATCCCAAAAGTGGGCTCCGCAGGCACCACATACTCTTCAGGAGGATTAGGGGCTAAATTTTCAGCAGCTATTTCCATGAGTTCTTTACTTCGTGAGTAAACTATCTCTAACAGACTCTGATGTTGGTGATGGACATCATAGATATGTGAGTGGGCTGCTTGAAGCAACATCCTTAGGTGAAATATCTCCTCATGTAACTTGTAATTCTCCTCTCGGAGCATAGTGATCTCACGCAACGTATCATCAAGTCGGGGTGGGAAAAGCTGCTTAGCCGGGTATCGACTAGTAGATTCTTCGGAGTGAGCCATTTCCTACAACAAAGTCAAAGATTAACAAGACCAATTTCAACTTGTAACTGCCTAGGATCCTGCTCTGATACCACTTGTAACAACACGAACCTCTTATAGGATAAAATTTATAAGCAAATGTTCTTTTATTTAACATTATACAATGAGACTTGAAAACATAATACACTAACTAAGCTGGTTTAGGAACATAAACTTGCAAAATCTAGTAATAATTCCTAACTAGGCATCCACTTCATAATTTCCTAGAATCTCGTGCGTGCTATCTTGGAGAGCCTGTTTCCCTAAAATAAATAGTATACACAAAACAGGTCAACATCACAGTTGAGTAGAAATTTTACCAAATCATATAAGGTGGTAGTGTGTGTATTAAAACATGTAAGCACATTGTATCACATAATTTCACATTTCATTTTACCTTTGAATCACAAATAGTGATTTCAACTTCCTTGTAACTCCCAACATATTTCTCCTTTCCGACCTTATTCTCCAACAATATCAATTCCTACCTTATTCACCAGTGGTCGTATCTCGAGATTACGCCAAATTCCTACGACCCACTTCAGTACACGGAACACTCCGTCCGGGTAAGGTGGGATTAGGACCAGGGATGGCGAGAACATATATTAAGACTGGCAAGCCCGTTGCTGCCCGGCCGAACTCTGCCCCATCCCCACCGTAACACATTGGGGCCCGGCATGTGCAATTAAGTTTTCACATATAAACATGTTTTTTGCACATAGAAAAAATAAAACATAAATTGCCTAAGGTGATAATAATATAAAACATATTATATCATGATTATGTCAAACTATATGCATGTATACTGACACATGATAGATGATTATAAAATGAACATGCCAAAATAATAATTGTAATTTAAGGATTCTACATGCCTAAACTAAACTCATATAATTTGGAAAATCTCTACCTTAAGCTAATTTTCTTGATATATATATATATATATATGTGTGTGTGTTTGTATAGTAGTGTGTGTGGGTGACGTGAAGTGTGTGTGAGTGTAGAAAGTAGTGTGTGTGTGTGTGTGTGTTGAGTAGTGTGTGTTTGTGTTTGGAAGACAAGCTCCCTCCCCCTTTTTATAGTTGTTTGGCAAGAAAGAAAATTATTTTATTTCATTTTATCTTGTCATTTATTACATTTTTACAACTAAGCTTGTTATTAATTGTGTTCACATTACAACTAAGCATTTCATTAATTGTGTTCACATTAATTTGTGGTTATAATTTACACATTTGTGATCCTAAGTATCATGAGTTTGCACCCTAGATTTCAATATGTGTTACCTAGATTGTATTATGTGTTATTCTAGTTTAATAAGATGATAACACATGCTTCTTCCTTTAATTTTTATCCCTACAATTGTTGGCTATATTTAGCAAAATTATTACAAGTGTATATCTTAGGTGTATGAATTTTAATGAAGATAATGACATTATGAGCATATGTCTTAATTTATTTATGTGAGTATATAAGTATATATTTATACAAATTTATATATATATATATATATATAGATGTACGAATTTATATATACATATAATTATATGCAATTATAAGTATATATATAGGTACAACCTTATATATGAATAGATATATATGTACGAATTTATTTATATATACATATAACTATATATATATATATGCAACTATATGTATATAAATCACTTTATAACTATATATATATATACGTATAGGACTATAAAAGCCTTGATTATATAGATATAAGTTTAATTATTATTAAACAGATAAAGTGTCTAGATATATGTATATTTATAGACGACTATATAGATATAAATATATGTAATTAAGTAAATTAAGTATTGTTAAACATATAAAGTGTGTTTAGGACTAATGTAATTAATTTAAATTATTCATGTAAGGGTGTTATATGTATATATATTTATGAATTAATATAGCTAAATATATATATATTTTGTTTAGCATATTAACTAATATTTTTATTGTGTATATGACTATCATTTTCTAGCACATAATTTACAAACAAAAGAATTAATAAAATTTACACAATTTGTAAATGTAATTACTAATCATTCATATATTAATAAGAAATACCGGGTTATTACATCCTCCCCTCCTTACAAAAATTTCGTCCGCGAAATTTATTCTTTGGTTTAATTGAAGAGCTGGGGATATTTTTCCATCATTTCCTCTAGTCTTTCCCAAGTAGTTTCTTCAAGACCATGGTACTTCCATAGGACTCTTACAAGGGGAATGGTTTTGTTTCGTAGTGCTCGTTCCTTGACTTCCAAGATCTGGACTGGTTCTTCCATATAAGTCAAATCTTTGTCTATCTCGAGGGCTCCATAATTTAAGACGTGAGAAGGATCTGGATGGTATTTTCTCAGCATTGAAACATGGAAAACATTATGGACATCGGACAAAGCTAGAGGCAATGCCAATTTGTACGCAACTTTTCCTATTCGTTCCAGTATTTCGAAGGGACCAACGTATCCGAGGTTAAGCTTCCCCAAATAGTTAATTGTAATTAATATTTTAGTATTTATTTTACTAGCGAATAAGAAGCCGCCAAATGTCAAATATGAAGTGTCACGATCAATCAAATCAAGTCGTGCAGCCTAAAAGTTCAAAACCAATCAAACGGTGACAAGTGGCACATTTGGTTGCATGGACCAATCAAATTATGACACTCAAATAGTATTTTTCTCTTTAAAAAAATATATTAAAGAGATAAATACCGAAAATATTCAGGAGCAATCCAAAAGACCCTATATAAATGCCTATAAAAAAGGGTCATTTGGGGCTGAAAAGATACAGATAGACAAGCTCACAAGTACATGATCTTCGTATGAGCTCTCAAAATTCTCAAGTTTTCAAATCGCAAGCGACCGCTACGACGGCGTACTGTATCTACCAAGGCTCTATTTCGTTATCAAAACGCAAGTGCTTTAAGGCCTTCAATTTCAAAGTCGACCTTTGACTTCAAGGTAAATCGTGACTTCCATCCCATAAATTTAGGAAGGAATCACATCATTCATCCGAGAACAAGCTTCAAGCCCTCGGAAACAAATTCGGAGAGACGAACCTGGGGATTAGTCTTCTAGGAGATTATTTTCCTTTTAAATTGTATCCTTTCTTCAAAATTGAAATATTTGTCACATACTTTTCTTGTCTTGTACTTGTTTGTTTTACATATATGAAATTTTGTGTGAACAATCTCTGCCAAGGACCATAGCACGGCCTTTCATCATCGCTGCCACACAAGCGCCGACATATTTGATACGCATCGCCTCCCCTCCTCCCGCAATGCCGCCATTGGTTCAATACCCCCAACCCCCGACCCTTTCTCCTTCACCAAACTGCAACACCACCCAGATGTGAAACCGCCCAGAATCGCCTCCCTGCTCAAGCCAACGCCGGCTCCACCTCTAGATCTAATAGCCTCCCCTCTTCTCCCAAATCTCATAGTTATGTACAACAGACACACACACACACATATATATTGTGCAATGCATATATATATTCTGTAATTTATATATATGTGTATGTGTTATGTATATACCATATATGTATAAAAATATATGTATAATAATATATGAAAAAATCACTATAAATCATTCCTTTTTAAGAACAAAGTGAAGAGAGTTTTGAATTTCAAAAACCCTAATTCAGATTTTGTGGCTCTCTTTCTCAAAATTGAGAGTAAGTGTCATTACAACATACATGAAAAATGAAAGGGGCAAAATGGTCAAAATGGAAAAAATTTAATACCATTAAATTTCACAATCGAATAAGGTAAGTGTGCAAGTGAAAATAAAACATAGTGGGTCATATTCCTATTTTTGAAACATGGGGGGTTTTTAGATATTAAAACATAATCATACTGTATTATTTTACAAAATCTTGAATTCGTGGTCTTAGGACCATTTTGTACTGAATATTGACTTTTTCATAACAAAACTTATACTTTTGTCAGATTAAACATTTAAGTGATTTGTCTCAACAATGTCCCATATTAGTGATGAGACTTCCCAAATATAAGAATCTTTAGTGAAAATATCTGAAAGTATCATTTTCTATCAAGATCAATTATCTAATCTTTCCAAAATAAACTGTGTGCACAACTCTAGCCTTATACTCCACAACAAACATATCATTAGATATTTTCACCTTATTGCTCCAAATCTAGGTGGGCAACCCAAACAAAACATAATAAATGGGATGACCTGTTACTTGCCGATCCAACACCAACAATAGTAGCTAACCTCCAACTACATTTAAAAATAGATCCAAATGGGTACTAGTCAGGATACCAGTCATTGTCGGCCTAATACTACCCAGTCATCTTTCCGAAACTAGTCTTAGGAGCCAAACTGCCCAAGGGCGTCCCGAAGAGTAGTGAAAATTCTCTAGAGCCCAATAGTTTGTAATTTTAGACATGTATCACATAATGATGAATATGAACCTCCCCTGTTATTCAAGCTCATTTCATTCATTGGTATACAAGGTCCTTCCGGATCCCGTTGCCTACATTAACCACATAATACTTAAATTAGCACAACTTATCTGATCGAACTAATTCTTAGTACTAGACATGCATCAAATTGTCTCAATTAAATATCATTTATTCCATTTCAAGGATATTACATATATTAAAAACCATTATAATATGTATGCTCTTGGGCCTTTAGCTCATATTATTAATTGTCAGCCCAATTTCATAATTTAATCTCTAAAAGGTCCAAAATAATAGAAATTAGGGTAAATCAAAAATATTAAGCCCATGCCTAATAAATCCCAATATCTAACATGTATCAATTTAATTAAATTACAAATGGGCTAAAATAACCAAATCACTACTCCATCACTATTTTTATTAAATGCTTGATACAATATATATTCCTAACTTACTCAAAGGTCCAAGACATCCCTTTCATTGCATGATTTTTTAGCCCATAAGTAATAATGTCAAGTATATCCTTGAATTTTTATCTAGAATTATTCTTAAATCGAGCCTTTAGTACTAAAATATCCAAATAATCAAGTCCCAAATCCATTCAAGCTTATTATATAATTTTGAAGCCCAAAATTATAAAGTCCAACTATCTAATTTCTTTTATTAATTTTTAGGCCCAAATGTAAGTAATTGACAAGAAAATTAATGCCACACCTCATGCCATACATTAAGCCTAAAAGAAATATTTCTCCAGATCTATTAGATCCAAGGAATTAGCCAAATGGGTCAAGTATAGACCCAAGCGCATAGCCCAATTGCCAAGCCCAATCAAGCTAGGTCACCACCATCAGACCACTGCTGATCCATCATTGCCACCACTAACCATCACCAGTAAATTACCCTAACAACACCATTGAGAGCGCCTTTGTGAGCTCAACCAAACCCCTCACTTAATTTTCCCAATCCCATATATTTTGAATTTAATTTGGCAAAAAATTCCTCCAAACCCTAGTTTTCTCTACCATCATCCTGCCATCCAAATTTAACCACAAGCGCCAATTAGTTTATGAAATTGGCTTCAGACATAGCTTTCTTACATATTTTTATCCAAAATGCATCCAAAACACTTGAGGAAATCGCTGGAAAATGGCCCATCCATTTCTCCACCACCGTGCATGCGGCAGTTCATCACTTGCCACCATCAACCTTCTTTTTAGTAATTTTTGGCCAAGTATCAACTCATCACTATGTGGGAAAATGGATTATGTGATTAATTTCAAAGTTCAACGAGGATTTGAGGGTCAATTTTGTGTGTGTGTGTGTATGTGTTAGCGTATGAAAGCGAGAGAGAATGATGGGTTTGTGGAGAAAGAAAAATAAGAAATTCCATTTTAATTGCTAAGTTTCCAAATATTTCAGGTTGACCCCAAATATTTTGAACCGCCTCCAGTTGAACCCCGAATATTTGTGCTATTTTCTAATGAACCCCATTTCCTTCAATTCGACCCTTGCAAACGATTCCATGTTATTTCTTGCAAAATAGTCCCTAACATTTGAAATTTGGAGCAATTAACTCTTCCATTCCTATCAATCAAGTCCCTAAATTCTCGAAACATAACATGGAATCCTTTTACGAATTATTCCCTGATTACGCAACCTGATTTATTCTAATATAAATTTTAGGGGTGTTACATTTTTAGACCTAACATCTGCTACATTCTTGAACTCAATCCATCGATCATTTCATTTTTTTTTATTATGGAGGATAAAAATAAAAGGATTGAGGGTTTCTTAGAAAGACACTTTTTTTAATGCACATAACAGTGTTCATATGACTAGAATAATAATAATTGGGAAGAAAAAGATAGGAATTGAAGCTTGTGAAATCTTTTTTTCAACCAATCCATACCTTTTCGACCTTAATTTTTCAAACCCGACTTCTCATATCACCATACTCGCCATCTCCTATTTATGATAATTTGACAAATCCTTAGAATTTAATTTAGGAAAAATCGATTCAAATTGTAAATCAAAATTATGGATTCTCCACATCAATTCAATCACCTTCACCACTCAAACCCAAAAATTGAACATACCATTCGATTCCTAATGAAGAATCAGTCAAAAGCTAGTTGAATTCCACCGGAAAACGTCACCGGAATGATGAACCTGTTACCTTTGCTGCCATTCCCACCACGTACCACTGAAGCTCCACCAATGGCCGTCAAAACTAGGCATTCATGCCTACCAGTTGATGCATCTGGTTGAGAGGATTAATTTGGTGTATTTACATTTATAATTTGATAAAGTTTTGAGAAGAAAAAAAAGTGAGTTAGTGTGTGATGGTGTAAATATGTTGTGTGCAAAAAATAAAAGCGATTCAATAATAAACTTTCCAAATTATAGAGAGAAATAACAGAATTTTAAAAAGAGAGAGAAAGGGAAAAGGGGGGGGGGGGGGGGAAGAAAATAAGACCAAACCAAAGACACCTAATTAGACTAATTAGTTACCTTATGTGTTCTTTAATTACAATAAAGTGTAGATATTCAATTTTCGTTTTAATTTAGAATTTTATACTTCAAATCCATCGTCAGTTTTGATTGTATTATTTTATTAGTATTTAGTTGATTCTCAATCAAAATAATGAAATGCCCATTAGGCAATACATGCTTAGAAGTTGAAAAAGCATATAAAAAAATGTCAATGTAATCATTGTAAAATTAAATACTAAAAAAATAATAAAAGCAAATTTCAAGTATCATTACATAGTGCTATTATGTGGCATCCCGATTTTTATGTACACGAAATAGGTATCCTAACTATATTCATAATATAAATATCAATTTCTATAACATACATAAGAACCAAAATTATATAGCATATGTGTAAAAAGACTAAATATATTCATTAATGCATAAAATAGGTCTAACATCTATAGTTACACTAATAAAAATCAGATTTCTATACCCTAATTGCATAAAAACCGAAATTTTATAGTCTATGTGTGTAAACCCGAAAATATATTTTTGTACATATAAAATTTGATATTATGTGTATATGTAATATACATAAAAATTAAGAAATATATATATATATATGTATAAATTTGAAAATTATTAATTGTAATAATATATTAGGATTATTTCATTTATTACATGTGTTAGAATACTTGTTTATATTATATATTAAGTAAGATTCTAGGCATCTATTATTTTCATTAGAAAAGATATGCTAGGGCACACATGGTATTCTTATAATTCGTAGGAGGTTAGTAATTTTCATTATTACAACAAGTCAAGGACACTTGCTCTTATAAAATTTCAGATAAGGTCTAGAATCTTGATTTTCCAAAATTCACAGCACTTGTTCTTGCCATTTCCAAGAAACAAGACACTTGCACCTATCACTTTAAGGTTAGGTAATCTTCAAGACATGGGAGACACATGTAGGAACACTTGTATTTATCATCATAAACCCTAGGACACTTGTGTATACTACTTGAAGAAGAAAGCACACTTGTGCACTTACTTGGACTAATTATCATAACACTTTGACAATTACCTACAAGTCTCAATGTTAATTCAAGGGCTATAATCTTGCCCTTAGCCTTTAAGTAAAAAATCCATAGCTATGATTTAGCCAAAAACACACATTTAGATATGATAGAGCTAGTACTCTTCACACCTAAACCCTTATCATATCTTAATTTGAACACTTTGACAATCTAAAATTTTGCCACAACAAATGACTTGGAAAAGGACCAAAGATTTGCTAATAAAATATTGTGTGTGTATAGGGCAAACATCAATAAATAGGGGACCCTCAATTGGAAAACATAATACACACTCCACACAAACACATATACATGACATACACACACATTGCACACAGCTGCTATCACACACACACACCCCCACGGTACACATACATGTACACACAAAGAAGAAATCCCTAGAGTTTGTATGCACACTATTAAAAGGTACGTGTTTACCCAATATTCCCTATATGTTTTAGATATAATTTCATTCATTTTAAGTAGCTAATTATTGCCTAGATATTCATATGTTTATGTTTATTTAGTTTATGAAGGCATTCGTATACACGTTTTCCTTATGCATAAGTATAGTAACTTAAGACTTGTCTATACGCCTATGCATATGCATACATATTCGGAAAGCTAGGATTGTTCTTTTAAACTATATGCACACATGTACATAAAGTTATTTTAAAAACTATAAATGTGCATCTATGCATAAATATGTGCTTATGTACAATATTTTTTAATGTAGTTGTTAAGAACAAGTTAGTTTACTTATCACCTCTAGGTTATAATAACCATGTGAATATCGTATTACTTCAAGAGTCAAATTAGTCATATCATACCCTAGCTAATAGCTATTAGTTATGACCAACTACGGCATAATATTCTAACCCTAGACGTTAATGCAAACTTTAGGCAATTGCGAATCGACATAAACTTGGTGAGACAATAACCTCTATGGTGAGTGTCTTTACTCTCTTTTTTAGGGCTTTGAACTGTGTGCTATAAATATTATCTTATGGCCTACCCTGTCTGATTTACGTTATCCAAGTCTTTCAGAATTATATTTTGCTCTCTATATTCCAACAAAATATTTCTCCAAGTTATAAGTCAAGCTATATCCAAAAAATATTGCATTTCTAATGTGTCAATTCTATCCATCCCGAAAGGATTATTGACACCCTTGAGATATCATATTCAATTGTGTTTTATGTATCATGGGTGTGGAAACAAACTATTGCTTTATTAAAAGTTTGTGAGTCATTCTGTCTTGATATGTGTTCACACAAAATTTTCCGTAGCTGTAAAACAAACAAGTACAATACAAGAAAAATATGTGACAAATATTTTGAATTTGAAGAAAGGATATAATTAAAAGGAAAATAATTTCCTAGTAGACTAAATCCCCTGATTCTTCTCTCCGAATTTGTTTCCGAGGGCTTGAAGCTTGTTCTCGGATGAGTGATGTGATTCCTCCCTAGATTTGCGGAATGGAAGTCACGATTTACCTTGAAGTCAAAGGTCGGCTTTGAAATCGAAGGCGTTGAAGCACTTGCGCTTTGAAGACGAAGTAGAGCCTTTGTAGATGCAGTACGTCGTCGTAGCGGTTGCTTGCAATTTGAAGACTTGAGAATTTTGAGAGCTCGTACGAAGGTTGTGTTCTCGTGAGCTTGTTTCTCCGTGTATTGAAGACTTCTTGATGTCTCTGGCTCTTGAAGACTTCTCCCCCCTTTTTTTTAACCCCAAATGACCCGTATTTATAGGTGTTTGTGTAGGGTTTTTTTTTTTTTTAAATTGCTAGCAACTTCTTTGATATTTATCTCTTCAATATAAATTATTTTTAAAGAGAAAAAATACCATTTTACGTGTCATTATTTGATTGGTCCATGCGACCAAATGCGCCACTTGTCACCATTCGATTGGTTTTGGATTTTCGGGCTGCAAGAACTTGATTTAATTGGCCGAAACACCTCATATTGACACTCGGTGATCTCCTATTCGTCGGTAAAATAAATATTAAAATATTAATTAAAATTGACTATTTAATATTGGAATTAAATTTAGGAAATTCCAAATTATAAATAGAAAATTTAATTAATATTTAATATTTTAATTTACATTTGTCAATTTTTGATTGGAAGAAATTTAATCGCCAACAATATGATCTACTGATACCTTTGGGAAGTTCAGGCCCAGGTGCATGTGAGTGAGGTATATTGGGTAGAACAGACCGTTGATAGAACCTTCTTACAGGATACCATTCTGTTGAATCTGATTATGCATAGCCGAAAGTTGACTATGGTAGGGTTGGATCGGTGTATTGCACGGATGTGTGGTATATCTCAGTCCAATTTAATGTTGAGGTTGCTCCTTGACAAGAGATGTATAAGGGTTTTTGTCATAATTTATTTGTTTTGGGTAGCCTTAAGGTTGGAGACTCCATCCCGGGCTCACTATCATTATTGCTTAGTCTGTTAGTAAAATACACACTTCACACGATGACTCACCTTATCATGTTTTAATAGTTTTTAAATCTTACTTCTATTATAACTTATATATAGTGTTTTGAAAATCGGACCGGACCGGACCATCCGGTTAGACCGGTTTAACTAGTGTCCGGAGACCTATTCGGTCCGAATGCGTCCCCAAAATCAGGATGCAATTGACCTAGTGTTGGCCGGTGAAAATCGGACAAAATTGGAGAAAAATCAAAAAACCGGCTCCGATTCGGATATGAACCTGTGTGTCTCCTCATTCCTCAGCACCTTCTGTTTCTTTTATCTTTTCTAGCTTCTGCAATTTCTTTCACCCTTTGTTTTAAGATGAAATGATTTCAAAGGGGTAAAGTTTAAAGGGGTCAAATCTAATTGATTAAAGCTTGATCTATTGTTTCATGGTATTAACCAGAGAGAGTAAGATGGAATTTTCTATTTTGAGATTGTCTTGAATAAATGGAATGAAATAGGCGTAGAAGAGGCCATTAGGTTTGAAAGTAGAATCAAGAAAATAGCTATTTCAAATGCTAAATTAAAATGAATACTTGCACTTTCCACTTCCCCAACCCATATTCCCCAATTTGCGGTCCCTTCCCCTTCCCAACTCTCTCTCTCTCTCTCTCTCTCTCTGTTAAAAGTGTGTGTATATATATATGTGTATATATTTGTATATATATGTGTGTATATATTAATGTATTTGTGCATTTATATAAAACGAATGCAATGAATACAAAAAAGTATATTGATGTAACTATTTTTGTAATTGATTTCATTTTAGACTTTGGTTTTTGTTAAGTGCATGAGAGCGCAATAATTTTATTTTTTTTATACATTTAATATATATATATATATATATATATACATACATAAAATATATAATAATTTTTTTTTATTATTTATGACGTCATAACAGTCGACCTCATTAAGTCATTTGGAGTTATTACCTTGCTCATTTATATTCACTGCCTCAAACTCGGGATAAAGGATGTCCATAGAACAGTGTCACACCTCGGTTGATAGTTCTTTTGTTTGGTTATTAGAACAGTTGCTAGAAATGCTTATGTTTTGCTACTCGATGTTACAAGTTCGATCATCACTACAAGCAAAAGTGGAATTTTCGATGAAATTGTCGGCAGATTTTAAACGAAATCCCGGTGAAAATAGCAAATTCCAGCGAAATTTTAGAGGAATGGTTCCGCTGAAAAAATCTTTGTCGTTTTTTGTTTTTGGCGAAATTATATTCAGCGAACATTTAAAAATATATATATATTTCCAACGAAAATTCCGTTGAAAATATTTTTCAATTTGTATTTTAAAAAATATTTTCGGCGGAATTTGGGCAAAAATTCTACCTAAAATGTTTTATTTTTATAAAAATAAAATTTCAATTGTCGGACTTAGGACTCGAACCCAAGACCTCAACCATAGGACCTAAACCGCACAGCGCGGCATGTGTATGCACGTGTCCGAATGATCCCAAATTTTGGGATAGGTAGGAGTCAAACCCTTGCCTTCTCGTTGGCAAACAATTCTCTTATCATTAGGCTATCATCACTTTATTGTCATAATACATAAATATTATACATATATTATTCAATAATTCAAATAACAATTCAAATCATAATATTTTAATAATAATAATAATTTAATTATAATAATTCAAACAATAAGAATTTATTTAAAATCTTAATTTTTTAAATTTTTCTATTTTTTATAATTAAATTTCATATTCTTTAAACTTTTTTATCATTAAAAACTAAATATTAAAATTTAATTTTTAAATTTTTCATATTTTTATAATTAAATTTCATATTTTTTATTTTTTTTTCTAATCAACAAATTAAATATTAAAATTTCATATTTTTTATAATTTTTTCTAATCAACAAATTAAATATTGAAATTTCATATTTTTATAGTTTTTTAAAATTTTCGGAGGAATTTCCCTCTGAAATTTAGCCGAAAATTTTAAATTTTAATATTTTTTTAATTTTAAAAATTTTTGGAGAAATTTCCCACCAAAATTCTGTGGAAAATTTTTAAATTTAATTTTTTTAATTTTTAAAATTTTCGGTGGAATTTTCCGCAGATATTCCTCTAAAAAATTTAAAATTTAATATTTTTTTTATTTTTTTAATTTTCGACAGAATTTCCAAGCGAAATTTCTCAAAAAATTTAAAAAATAATAATTTTTAATTATTTTTTAGTTTTCAGCGGAATTTTCGACCGAAATTCCGCCGAAAGTCCGCCGAAATTTTTCGGCGGAATTTTGGCGGAGTATTTTAGCCGAAAATTTTCACCGAAAATAGTTTATTTTTTGTAGTGCATGTTGATGTTGCACTTTTAGTTTATTTGCCCTATTTCATATATAATAATCATGCTTCGGTTTTATCTTGCCTCTGTTGTGCCACGAAAGTCTTTTGATTTGAGACATTCATATTGGGCATCTATCGCAAGTTAGATACTTGGTATAATAGTCGATGGGCTCTAATCATATACGAAGGTTCCTCGCTAGAGGGGCGACACATATTACATCACTAAATGCTCAATATTTCTTCATTAAGATTCAACACCAGCAAATTGAAAATGTATAAAAAGGCAAGAGCATTGGATTTCTCAATTTATGTGGATAAGTAGAAAGGGATTTTGTCAGAAAAAAAAGTTAACTTCAGATCCAAGTAAATGAGCTCCATTAAAAGAAAAAAAAAATGTTGAATTCGGATTTTATTAATTAAAATTATAATTAAGAGTGTAAAGTATTGAGCTGCATTTAATTTGAGTTATTATATGCTTGTATTTTATGTCATATAGTTCTCCTATCACCTCAACCTTTTAGTGCTTAATGCTAAAAGTGATGAATTGAATGTGCGGAACACACTTTAAAACGACATGAAAATTTTTAATTCTCGTATTTTTTTTTACGAAATTGTACACTTGAAACAAATAATTGAAAATATGATATTCGCTTGATAAATAAACTCTTGCCGCTTTTTTGAATATTAAAAAAAATGACATCAATATTACTTTTCTATGAATAAAACTACTATTTTAAAAAAAATAAAAATACAACAGCATATGAATTGGACTTTAATTAGAGTATTTTAAATAATGAAAAAATATATAGAGCCTATACAATCACAAATTTATTTTTAAAGTAAAACTAAAATAAAATAGGAAAATAAATTTCATTAAAGTAAAAATAAAATAACTAAGTACTTATGAACGGATTTGTACTAAACAAAATTTATCACAAAATTATTTTCTACAATGAGTTTCATTAAATGTTTAATTGGTTGATTTATAATTTATTTGCGAAGGTGATGATCTGTGCAATATTGGTTAACTTGACGGTGGTGAAGCCGTGAGAATGGAAAATGTACAGCACAAGCATTAGGAAGCCAGCACAGATAACAACTTTTTGACATTTTAATCAACTTGTACGTAGTTGCATAATTTGGTTGTAGTTGAGAAGATCACCAGCCAACTTAACTACTCAAACGGAGAGCATGTGAATATGCAACCCATAAGAAAAATAATAAAAGCAATATATTGCATGTGAATGCCGGAAAATCATCATATTTTCCCATTATATTTTTTCAGTTCAGATGTTCTATTGCATAATCGTACTATATTTTCTATTACACTCATCAATATATGTCACATGTGTTGGTGAGCGTTTGAAATAAAGAAAGAGAAAAACTGATGATATGGAAAAAAATATAAAGATTCATCTCCTTGTTTCAACCGCACACCAACACACGTGACATGTATTGACGAGTATAATAGAAGATGTAGCACGATTATGCAATAAAGTATCCGAACTGATATTTTTTCTCTACATCTATAAAAATCTCAAACCTTTATTCACTTTCCCAAACTCACCAAAGAACTTCTTACACCATACAGCATCTTCTAGAGACTAGCAATATGGCCTAATAACATCTTAACATGCACACGCGCACACACATACACATACACACACACACACAAATATATAAATAAATAGAGAGAGAGAGAGAGAGAGAGAGAGAGAGAGAGAGAGAGAGAGAGAGAGAGAGTTATGTGCTCTTGAATTGCAATGAGGATAGCCAAAATGGACGCCATGGAAAAGCGTTCAATTGTTTTAATGGAAAAAATGAAAACAATGGCAAAATCAACATGGATGACAATATATCGGGTCGGGCAAGAAGATCCACGTCGGGTTTTTCACTCACTGAAAGTAGGGTTTTCATTGACATTGGTTTCATTGTTGTATTTGATGGAGCCTTTATTCCAAGGTATTGGACAGAACGCCATCTGGGCCGTCATGACTGTGGTTCTTGTGCTAGAGTTCACTGCTGGTGAGCAAATATTAATATCATTAATATTTTTGGCTATCATTTAATATTTTGTTCTTTAGTTTAATTTCCTATTTCATGTGGTACATTATGTGATATTAGTAATAATCTTATCTCATAGCTTATAGAAAATTGTTATTTACATTTCAAAAATTGTTACTAGCACTCGATTTCAAATTTTCATTAAAAAGTTGACTAAAATGTCCGTTCAATTTTAATACACTATTTATTCTGATTTGGACATATACCCTTTAATTTGGAGGACATATATAGCCTTGTTTGTGTTAATAAGTTTGATCAACTTTGGGTTATGAAAATCACACACACGACATTCTTAATTTTGACTTCTTATTTTTGTCCTTCAATAGTTCTCTCTCTCTCTCTTTTTATTTTTTATTTTTTATACTTTGGTCCTACTAATTACTTAATAAAATATGAAAAGAAAAATCACTTCATCATTATTACTTTTGAGATATATGTTAAATCATAAACTAAAACCAAACGAATGTTCAAAATACTAGATTTTGCTTTGATACCTTGAATTTTGGATATTTAAACATTAGTAGGAATATGTAGTATCTTTTCTTTTTCTAATTGCCCAATGCTTCTATATGTCATTAAGTTTGCTTTTGTTTGAAGATATTACATATATCTCAAAAGTCTCTACTTCAACTTGAATTTTCGTATATAATTTATTAAGTACATAGGACAAAGTTAAGACGATAAAAATTACACAAAAGGGTACATGTCTAGGGGCAACATTATGCAAAGGATTAAATAGAGGAATCGGCACATTGTTAGCTGGATCGTTGGCTTTTTTGATACAGTACACTGCTCAAGAATCCGGTCGGGTATTCCGTGCTATCTTCATTGGGACAACGGTTTTTGTTATTGGTATGTATGGCTAATTTCTCTTGGTCTATTTTGTATTTCATGATATTATACTTTATGAATGATATTAGGCCTGACAAAAATAGTTTCTACACTATGGGTCCAACTCAACCTAATTGATTTTGGGTTGGGTTGGATTGGGTTGGGTTTGAAAAATACTTAAATGGGTCAAAATGAGTTGGGTCAAAATGGGTTAAATTGATTATAATTTAAATGATTTTCATCTGGTTTTTTAATGGTTTGCTAATGGGTTCTTAATGGGTCTTTAATGGTCCAACTCAAACTATGAAAAAAAATAAAAAATTATACTATTACCACAATTTTACCCATTAACAAAGTCTTCCAAAGTTTTTCTCTATTTTTTCTCTCTCTCACACATACACACACAACTTCCTCTCTCTCTTTCTCTCAAAGTTTTTCTTGTTTTATTTCTATCATCAATTTAGCGTTTTTTTTCTTTTGCTTGAACATCAATGGGGATTAATATTATGGATCCAAAAAAAACAAAAGTAGAGATTGTGTGTCTAGAAATTAATAAAAATTAAGATTTATTACCTATAAATTTTATTAACTAGTTTATTAATTTATAGCAAAAACGAAACTTGCAGAGAATTTATGAGGCTAGAATAAAAAAGCGTGAAAGGAAAAAAAAAAAAAAACAAATGTAGACAATGTCTCTACGAGCTTGATTTTTTGCTTTATTTTTCTGAACTAAAAAAATGGTTCAAACAGCTGTTTGTATCAAATTAATATGAAATCAGATTAATAATCATATATCCAGTGAAATTTAAACTTCAGAAATTTATATTTATAAAATGGTTATCTTAAAATCTTGAATTTCTCTTCTTTTTTTTTGTGGAATCAACTTTCCTCTTTGGTTGTGTAATTATTTCTTGTTTTTATTCGACTTTATTTTCTAGACTTATAATTCCTTGCCATGGGATGGAAGTTTATGTAAAATATAAAATTGAACATTGATTTTGTCAAAAACGTATTTTATTTTTTTAAGTTGTAATTTGTATGAGGAAAAAAAATATTTTTTTTCTAGTAAACCTGTTTTGACCTGTTCACAACCCGCTCAAACCCGTTTACCACATGATTCATTTTCAACCCGGTATCAAAAACCCATTATGAACCCAACCCATTTACAACCTGATCCAAATCCGATCCGACCTGCCCATTTGCCACCCCTAAATGATATATATAGTACTTAGCGTATATACTTGATCTACACCCAATTGTATATTTAATGTTTACTTCAGGAGCTGCGGCTACGTACATGAGATTCTTCCCTTACATAAAGAAGAATTACGATTACGGAGTTGTGATATTCCTGTTGACATTCAACTTAATCACAGTGTCTAGCTATCGGATTCATAACGTCCTCAAAATAGCCCATGACCGCTTTTATACCATAACAATAGGCTGTGGGATCTGTCTCATCATGAGCCTCATTGTTTTCCCAAATTGGTCCGGTCAAGACCTCCACAACTCAACTGTCTCTAAACTTGAAGGCTTGGCAAATTCAATTCAAGGTATTTATTATTATTATTTATTATTATTATTATTATTATTATTAGTAGTAGTAGTAGTAGTATTAGTATTATTATTATTATTATTACAAGAAGTCGAATATGGAAATTATGAAAAACAATTTTATAAATTTTAAAACATATAAATTATAATTGAGATACTTTTAATTTTAAAAATTTAAATAAACTAGATACACTTATCAAAATCTTCAAAAAAAAAAAATTCTATTAAAAGATTTTCTATATGTGAACTACTATAGTTAAATAAAACTAACTTTGTAATTTGAATATTAATTAACTCTATGTTTGATACAATAATTTAGGAAGGAAACATAAAAAGAAAATGATAAATAAAAACTATTTTTAAAGTTTAATTATAACTAAGGAAGCGGCAATGAAAGGAAAATTAGACAAAAAAAAAAATGCAACGTTGAGAGAAGGAAAAACAATTTCCCTCCCAAGAGAAGATCAAAAGAAAGTGTACTCTAAGTCACTCATTCACTCTCGTATTCATGTTTCTATCACCAAGTACGGTCGATTGCACCAGGTGCACTTTTAACGGTAAACCTTTAGCAGTTTAATGTAAAAAAGTGATATATATCACTTCTTTTGTTTTTTTTTTTTAAATAAGAATTGGACTTAAACAGTAAAATTAAAACATTTTAACGTTAAACTACTACGGGTTTACCGTGGACCAGGTGCAGCATTGATGGAACCCTATCACCAATACCCTTATTTCACCCAAATAAAATTCTACAACAGTCAACATTAAGAGATATTTTTCTAAAAATAAAAATAAGCACTCTTGATATTTTCTTTAATAACCAAACAATTTCAAAATTTTGAATTTCTCTATTTTTTTTTCTTTTCTCCTTATCATTTTCCTTTCCTCAGCAAAAGTTTCTTATTTAATCTAAAAATGGCATCTTCGTGGTTTTTTTTTTGGATAGAAAAATTAATTTGAAGGGATTAATCTTAGTCATTTTTCTTTTTCTTGTTATATTGTAGTGTGCGCATTCAAATGATATGGTCATAAGCGCTTTAATCCTATTGAGATATTTCCAATATTGCAGCTTGTGTAAATGAATATTTCAGCAATGAAGACAAAATTGCAGCCAAAGATAAATCATCAGAGGATCCTATCTACAAGGGCTATAAGGCTGTTCTGGACTCAAAATCCACTGATGAGACCTTGGTACGAGCGTCATTTCTTAATGTCTCTCCGTCTTAACGAATGTGGATATATGTATATATATATATATGTGTGTGTGTGTGTGTGTGTGTGTGATGAAATGTGATACAATGCTTTGGTGTGTTGATGATCAGGCACTGCATGCGAGTTGGGAGCCATGCCATTCAAGGAACTGTAACAGAGTCCCATGGCAGCAGTATGTCAAGTTGGGAGACGTTCTCCGCCATTTCGGATACACTGTTGTAGCTTTACATGGATGTCTTCAAACTGAAATCCAGGTGATTTAAAAATATATATATATAAATATAAACATACATATGTGTATATATATATATATATACATACATACATCCTCTCAGTAGTACTCTGTAGTTGATTTTGTTTCATTATGTTTTGAACATCATGTTCCATTGAATGGTACATATGAATCATAGATGCACAAAACGCTGCCAAAATACGGGAAAAGTTCTCGTGCACACCAAGTTTGGACTAGCCCAACAAATCATATAGTAAACGTAGTACTCTCGCCACGTGATCCGTACTAGTTCAATTGAGTCGGGTGCAGGTTAGGAGTTTCACAAATACTCCGGCAGGTTATCTATAATTTCGAGTTTTAAGCATATATATAATGATATACAAGTTAGTGACAGTACGCTAATATGAATCCAAATAATGAAACATGAAAAGTGGAACAAGTGATTTGAAAACGTTTGGCCCCAAAATTAAGACTTCAACCTACATATATTATTTTTCATGGCCGATTTACTCTACATACATTATTTCGTAGTACTAGACTTTTAATAATTACTGACAATAAAATTATTTCCATAAAAAATGAAACAGACTCCGCGATCCGTCCGGGCACTTTTCAAAGACCCGTGCATCCGAGTAGCGGGAGAAGTATCGAAAGCGCTGATGGAACTAGCTGACAGCATAAGAAACCGGCGCCAATTCTCGCCCAAGATTCTATCCGACCACCTACACGAAGCCCTACAAGACCTAGACGCCACCCTGAAATCCCAGCCGAGGCTCTTTCTCGGCCCCAACACCAACGGCGGCGCCACCAATTACAACATGTTAGCCTTTGCAGCGAGACACAATAAGCCCTCCATCAAAGACTTAGGAGTCTCCCTATCCAGCGTCAAAACTGACTCATCGGCACTACGCCAGTGGAAACAGCTGGCCAGAGAGCAGGATGAGAGAAAAGAGTTGAGGCCGACGTTAAGCAAGATCGCCATCATGAGCCTCGAGTTCTCCGAAGCGCTCCCGTTTGCTGCCTTCGCATCGTTGCTCGTGGAAACGGTGGCCAGGCTTGATCTGGTGATCGATGAGGTGAAAGAGCTGGGAAGGGTGGCTAATTTCAGGGAGTTTAGCGCTGAAGATGATCGAATGGGTATTACAAATTGTCGAAAGCCTGAAAGAGGGAATGGCGCACCAATAGAGAACCATGTGTCTTCCCATGCAGTTGATTGATGGTTCTATATGTTGGAATTTTAAGCACACATTTAACTAGGCGTAGGTTCTGTAACGACCCAAAAAAAAATGCCCTTCATATTTTATTAAAATTAAATAATAATTTTCACATAAAATTTGTACAAAATACAAGAGTTACAATTTTAAAGAGAATAGAAAAGTAACTATATTGTGTAAAAGGCTTCCAAATGCTTCTGATGCGCCACTCTATTCCGCTATCTCATTTTTTTTTTCTAAAAATAGTCACATTAAAAAGAATCAACACGATGGTTGAGTAGAAATTTCACTTAATCACATAAGGTGCTCGTGTATATAATATGTGCACATAGTCATAATATCTCACATAATATTTCACATAATATTACCTTTCGAGTCACTTATTGGTGACTCCCTTATGTCTCCCACAATACAAGATTCCAACCGTTCATATTATTAAACTCAATATTCCATCTGTCCACATCAATTCCATCCGTTCACATCGATGGTCATATCTCGAGATTATGCCAATTCCCTACAACAAACACATGGAACACTCCGTCCATGCAAAATGGAATTAGGACATGGATGGCGAGAACCGTTTTAAGACCGGCAAGCCCATTGCCGCCTGGCCGAACTCTAGCCCCATCCATTCCGAAAGCACATTTGAGCCCGGCATGAACAAATAAAGAGTTCCACATATTTTCAAATAAAGAACATACTTTCCTACTTATAACTTTAAAACATAAAAGCATACTAAAAGCATGTTTTGCAATTATACGCATGCATGCTTTCATATTAATTCTATGAACATAAAATATGAATATAACTAGAAACATACTTTCTAATAATTTGTAGTAGCATAATGAAGCATAATATCATAATAATAAAATGATAAACTAGGACTAGAAATTAACTTATGTAATTAAGGAAATTCCTTCCTTTTTCCAAAAGTGATTTATAAAAGTAGGGAGAATATATAAAAGGCTACTAATGTATATATATATTTATAGGTGGAGGGATAGGTATATATATGTATATATGTAGGTTTTCAAAGATGTAAGAAGAAAGTGGGGTTTTGAAAGGATTTTGTAAATGTAAGAAGGTATATATATATAGAAAGGTTAATATGTTATATATATGGTTAGAAAGAGGGGTAATTATATATATATATATATGTATATAGGAAGGTATACTAATGATATAGTATGATATATATATTGAAAGTGCCAGATTTTGGGGATGTGTGGGTTATAGGCGGGATTTGTGTTGTGTGTGTGAAAAAAATGAAAACATGCCTCCCCTATTTATAGTGTTGAGCATGTGAAATAGATTTATTTAATATTAAGGTCAATTTTTATTTAATGCAATTTTTACATCTTGGTTGTGTAATTAATGACATAATCCAACTCATGGACTTAAATGGCACCCTAAATATGCTTAAGTGTGCCCTACATTGTATGAATCATCCCCTAAGTAAATATGAGCCATGCAAGTGCACATTTTCTAGAAATATTGTTACAAGAATTAACAAGAACCACGCAAGTGTATAAGTTGAAAAATCATTTTAGAAAAATATCTTGTAAGATATTTTAATAAAATAGTAACACAAAATCAAATAAAATCTGATTTTTATTGTCCTAATCTTATAAAATCTGAAATCATATCTTTATTTAATTAAAAATTCGAATTTGTATTTATTCATTTTTGTAAAAATCGAAAATTAGGGTTTTAGGGCATAAAATTCGAAAATTCATAACTAATTTAGAAAATTCCCAAAATTATGAAATTTAATCTTTATAAATCTGAAATTATATGTATATTTCCCAGAAATTAAAATTTAACATATAACTTTCCAAAAACTACAATTTAGGACATATAATTTCTAAAATTGTGTTAGAATGTCAAATTCCTCTAAAATTTGGAAAATCATGTAATTTATTCAAAATTGCATCTTCTCAATGCATAAAAGTCTAGAATACTTTTTTATATTGTTTTTGAAAGCTCATAAATATTTAATAGTAACTATGTGCACATTTTACACACACACACACCTTATGTGATTAAGTGAAATTTCTACTCAACCGTCGTGTTGATTCTTCTTAATGTGACTATTTTTAGAAAGAAATGAGATTACGGATCAGAGTGGAACAACAGAAGCATTTTGAAGCCTTTTACACAATATAGTTACTTTTCTATTCTTTTGAAAATTGTAATTCTTGTATTTTGTACAACTCTTATGTGAAAATTATTATTTATACAACTATGAAAATATTACCGTTGCGCGTTTCAATCCAACATATTTTAATAAAATAAAAGGGTATTTTTTCGGATCATGACAGGTGCTCGAGGACGAGCATCAATCAAGTTTTGGGGAGTTTATAAGTCCATAAATTCTATGTATTTATATACTTAATTGAATGGACTTATTATGATTTTCCTTATATATTAAATATGGTTAATAATGTTTAATGTTAGTTTTTCTTATATTAGAAAAAAGTATTTTAGAAAGGCAAAAAAGGGCAGCAAAAGGGTGCGTTCCTGCTCAAGAAATTGTGAATTTGCACAAAATGGAGTAATTGGATAGCACTAATTGAGCTCCTGAGCACAAAATCTGCAAATGTGCTGCTATCAATTTGGCAACTTTCTACTCATACCCTAATTAGGATCTTAGGTCTAACTGGGACTTTTAAGGGTCTTTAAATAGGAGAAAAGCACGGTGGCCAAGTTTATTAATTTTGCATTCTCTCTTTGAATTTTTCTCTAGTTTTTTAGTTTAGATTAAATTTATCTTCCAAGACTCCATTGAGCAACACAAGATTGAAGGCTAAGAAAGTAAAAATTCGATGTTCAATTAGAGTTTTCTCTTCTCTTTCTCTTTAAATTTAAGTCGTATTAGTGGATAATTTTCATTTACTTTTGGATTTTGTTAATATGAGTAGCTAAATATTTTGTTTTGGGATTATGAGTATGTAATGACTTGTTATTTCCACGTATTTTAAAAGTAAATTATATGATTAAATTATCTAGTGTTTTATGTGATTATTATTTTGCATGTGATCTATGTGATTAAATTGTTTAGTGTTTTATTATTTTATAGGTGAAATGTGCAATAACTATTATGTTTTCATACTAACCATTTGATTCTACATATGTGCATATAAATCAATATATACATATACTTATATTACGAAAATATTTATAGCATAATGTAAAATACTCTAAAATCAATATTTACATAAATATATCGATATTTTACACAATATCTAATTATGATTTTTTGAAAATTTAAGAAAATATATTCACTATTTTCGAAAATATACTACTATATAACTATATATTACATATTTAAAAAAAATTAAAATATATATTTCGAAATTAAAAACATAAATTAATATATCTACACATATAATAGGATGATTATAATGCACATGTCGAAAAATGTCACTATCTTTAATTAATAAAATTATACACCTAAGCTAGTAGAAAAATCAAGATTGTAGACACTTGTATAAATCTTACTAAACTTAGGTAATATTTGTAGGGTTAATCTTAAAAGAAGAACACTTGTTAGCATCATTTTAAAGTAGGCTAACACATAATATAATTTAGGGTACAACTCATATTATTTAGGGTAACATTTGTGTAAATTACAACCAAAATTAGGTGTGAACATAATTAACGTTAAGCCTAGTTAGAAGATCACATTAATTAACAAGATAAACCCCAATAAAATAATCTTGTTTCTTGGGCAACAACTATAAATGGGGGTGGGGGGTGGGTGGGGGGGGGGGGTGATCTTCATTTCCATCACACACACAACACAAATCCCGCCTAAAACACCCCCACCTACACTTACCTTACTTCAACACCCAAAACACTCCATACTTATAAAATATCTTCCACCCACATATGTATATATATATAAACCCTTCTTTTTACGTACATATATACATATTAGCCCTCTATACATCCCCTTAATTTCATAAAACACTCTTCAAAGGTAGAAGTTTATTTAATTAGGGTAGAGACCTTACTTAATTTCATAAGTATAGGTTCTTACATTAATTCATAAATATTATACCTCCATATTTGATGTATGCAAGGTAGGAATTTTTCTTAATTACATAAGTTTAGTTGTCCTATACTTTTACATACGTAAGCCCTATTATGCTAGAATACGCCTAGGAATCATGTTTTCCTACAAGTTAGATGTCACCATGTTTAAAGTACTCCTTAATTGTATTTATATACTCTAGTTTATACTCATGCCTTATTATGTCCAATATATGCTCTCCTAAAGCATGAAATCATGATCTTTATGTGCAAATATGTTTATGTGAGAATCTTTATTTGTGCATGCCGGGCCTAAATGTATTTTCAGTGTAGATGGGGCTAGAGTTTGGCCGGGCGGCAGTGGGCTTATTGGTCTTAAAACAGTTCTTGCCATCCATGTCCTAATCCCATTTTGCATGGGCGGAGTGTTCCATGTATTGGTTGTGGGTCGTAGGAAATTGGTATAGTCTCGAAATATGACCACTGATGTGAACAGATAGAATTGGTGTCAATGGATGGAATATTGGGATCAACGATGTGAGCAGATGGAATTGGTGTCAATGGATGGAATATTGGGATCAACGATGTGAACAGTTGGTATACTATAATATGAGAGATATAAGGAAATTAAGATCATGATAGTGTGATCCAAAGGTACAGTATTATGTGAAATATTATATGGCTATGTGCACATTTTATACACACACACCTTATGTGATTAAGTGAAATTTCTACTCAACCATCGCATTGATTCTTCTTTACGTAATATTTTTAGAAAAAAAATGAGATAACGGATCAGAGTGGCGCAACGGAAGCATTTGGAGGCCTTTTACACAATAAAGTTACTTTCGTATTCTTTTTTAAAATTGTAACTCTTGTATTTTGTACAAATTTTATGTGAAAATTATTATTTATTTTTAATAAAATATAAAGGAATTACGGGGTTGTTACAGACTAAACCCAATATGCAATTGCTATGAGTTTTGCAATGTTCTTATAATTTTGTGCATTTATTCTAATTGTTCAGTTTGGATTATTTGTTTGCAACTGTTTGGTCAACAATTATATGTTAGGAATTCTATCTAAACCCTGATGAAGGAAATTTAGGAATCTGATAATAAATTGAGCAGCGCATGTTTGATTTTAAGTTTGTTAGAAATTGATTAGTTTGTAAGATAGACATATACCTGCAAACCATGTGTAACCCCATGAGTAAACTTAATGCGTTATTAATTAATTACTAGCCAAAGACATATATGATAGCATTATTTGATAACATGTTTGGGGGAATTTTGATAGAAACCTACAAATAAATTCGTGTGCTAGGTCATTAGAATAACTCATAAGATTTTAAGAATTTTGGTAATTCGAGTTAGAAAAGCATATCGTGGGATGTTGTAATCCTAGACTTGAGTTAATTTTGATAAATTAATTTGCTATTTTTTTATTTGCATTGCATAATTTTATTTTAATTTTCTTTTACTCATCTAATTTAATTTATATCCACCATAGTTGAGTTTAGAACAAGCATAGGAAGCTTAATTTCAGTACTTAGTTAGCATTAGTTTCAATTCAACACTCTATTCACTCTATATTACTTGTTGGCACGTGTGTACTTATGTTTCAGAAAAGTTCACAACATTGACAACACACTTTTTCCGGTGGAGCCATTACCTTGCCAAGTTGGAAGCTAGAGCATTGAAGCATTTTGGTTGTAATAGATTTTATTTTTGTGAAAGTTAACAGGCCATTGCATAAGGTTTGAATCATGTAGGGAGTTGTGTTTTTATGTTAGTATTAATTTATTGCAAAACACATAATGAATTGTGCAATTCATTATATTGAAGAAAATGATAATAGTTGCATCACACATCCAAAAGATTACAAAATAGAAAGCAAAGAAAGTTTCTATTTCATAATTAAACAGACAAAAAAAAAAAGTGTAACATTGTTAATAACAAAAGGGAAAGAAAAGAGATGCAAAGTCCTAAACAATTCTCAAGCAAAAGGACTCAAATTATTGAACTCTTCCCTTCTAGTCTCTAGTTGTGCTGTCAAAATCTTCATATCCTCAATCTCCTTGTTGCTCAATGAAGAACCATTCAGGAGGGCAGTGATTTCCTATTCAATTTGGCGAAGTTCGGCTTCAGCATTTTGCAGGAGTTGTTGTTGTCGCTTCAACGCTTCAATGATTGAGACAAGTTCTTCTTTTGCCCATTCAAGGTGTTAATCTCTTGATGGATATGCTCCATTTTATCATTGGTAGATTGAACTTGATTAGCCTCCTTGATCTTTTTGGATTTACATCCAAAAGACATTCCTTAGCTTTGCTCAACTGTCGAGTTGGTGGTGGGCCAGATCGATCATTTTGGGGCCTCCCGAACAACTTCTAATTTGAAAAGATTGGGTTCAATCGGGATGCCACCTACCAGAGGATCGATCGAGGGGAAGATGGGGCTCTTATTCCCCTTTTTGAAGGAAACGAGTTCAAATATGTGGTTGATCTCGTCGAAAAATAAGCGTTGTAGGACATCGAGTCAAAGCTCGATATAAAAGATAAGGGGCTAAGCGGGCCAAACATCGCTTACCCCTCTGAGGTCCAAGGCCTCAATCGATCGGGGAACCCCGTTCTGGTGGGCAGTGATGCTAAAGAATGGCCAGAGGTCAACAATCCTGGTGATGGGCCAGCCCATGATAAGATCAATGTCATAGAAGATTAGGGCCTTATATTCTCCCCTTTTTGTATACACCCGATCGCTCATATTGATTTTGAAATAAAAATATCTTTTCGATTGAATTATGTGTTCATTTTTGACTGAGAAACATTTACTTAAAAGACTTATTTGCAAGGGCATCGTTCGAAACAAGATGCATAAAATTACAGAGGTATCGTTCAAAACAAAATTGCATAAAAATACAGGAGATGCAATCTTCAAATTTTAAGGACTTTTACAACGGGAAAAGCGACCTATTGATCGAGCAAATCATAACGTCACAAATTTAAATAAGTAAAACTGAAATCGACCGATCGATCAAGTAAAATGAAATCAATA
Organism: Petrea volubilis; assembly: GCA_026212405.1. Lineage (NCBI taxonomy): Eukaryota > Viridiplantae > Streptophyta > Magnoliopsida > Lamiales > Verbenaceae > Petrea > Petrea volubilis. The sequence goes on from CM047870.1 coordinate 21,092,512, forward strand.
AAGTCACAAATTTGAACAATGAAGATTGGAGTCGATCGACAGACACCTTAGCCGATTGATGGATGTGTCCTACTTCCCCCTCGAAAGAGACTACTCTATTTTCAATAAATCGATAAGGGACTTAGTGAAGAAAAGTGGGCCTTTGTAAAGGAATGTTTTGTGACATCCTGATTTTTACTCATAAAATAAGTCTAACAACTATATACTAACGAAAAACCAGTTCTTATGATATACATGCATGGAACACTAAAATTTTATATATAGCATTTATAGTGCCCCGGTACTTCCAAAAATTTTAGAATTAACTATATATATTGTTTATTGTTTATGTGATTATTATGTGACAATCTAGATTTTATATGTGAATTATGTGATATATTATTAATGAAATAGTTATGATAACTATGTGTTTACTGCCACAAAATTGATTTCTTTACATTATATATATATATATATATTTCGAACAATAAATACATATATCTCGAAAATATATCAATACTTATATATATATATTCCAAAATATATAATATACGTATATAATTTTTGAAATTATATATAATAAATATATATTTAGGATTTCTTTAAAATAGTACATATAATATACACTTGTTTAAGATAGGAAAGATGTCATTTTCATTATTAAATGCTAATATGCACTTGTTCTAGATAAGATATTAGATAAGAAAAGATATACTAAGATACTAGATAAGATATGCTATTAAATGCCACTTTACACTTGTATTGATCACGTGGCAAGGACAACACTTGCTCTTATCCTTTTGAAGTAGGATGACACTCATGTATACTAGGACAACACATATGTGTAATTAGAGTAACACTTATAGAAACCTAGACTAACACTTGTATTAATCTTGTATGGATCATCTTGGATAAGATGTAACCGGTAACACTTGTGTGATTATTTGGAAGATTTCATTTAATTTAATGCTAAGAATTTTTTATTAAAATAATGGATGTGTCTTGATTACACGCCTATAAATAGGGGGTCATCCCCCACACTTGAAAATCACAACACACACTCATACACTCATATACATAGAAGAAATCCTAAAGTTTGCTTTCATAATTAGAAGGAATGTCTAAATCCTAGACTTTCTTATGCGCTTTAAATTCAAGTTCTTTTTACTTTAAGTAGCTAATTTATGCTTATATGTATACATGTCTAAGGATTAGTTATCCTATGAATATGCCTATATCCATGTTTTGTCTACATGATTAAGTATAGTAGCATAAGGATTGCTAATATGTTTATACATACACTTACATGTTTAAAAAAGATTAAAAATATTCTCTTATATGCATATATATAGCTAAAGTTATTTTGAAAACTATAGATATGCACTCATGCAGGTATATTGTTTATTCATGTACTTATGTATAGTACTTAACCAAAAGAAGTTAACTCATATGTATATGTTTTAAGTTATCTCATGAAATTACATATATACATGTTATGCCTATACATAAATATAGTAACATAATGATTGTCCATATGCTTACGCACATACCTACATATTTAAAAGATTAAGCTTGATCTTATAAACTATATGCATATATGGAGTTAAAGTTATTTCAAAAGTTAAGAATATGTACATATGTGTAAATATTGTTTATTTGTGCATTTATGCAAAGTATTGTTCTTAAAATAGATACTAGGCACAAGTTAGATCACTTATCACCACTAGTTAAAGGTCATACATATGCAAGTATTATACGTCTAAGTTGTTGTATTCCAACGAAATATTTCTCCAAGTTATAAGTCAAGTTACATTCGAAAAAATATTGTATTTCTAATGTGTCAACTCTATTCGTCCCAAAATTGATTGACACCCTTCGGATATCATGTTTTAATTATTTTTATATATCCCTAGTGTAACAAGTCACTACTTCATTGAACATTTGTGAGCCATATTTGTCCTCTTACACTGATACCCTTGGGGACGCTCCTGGGAAGTTCAAGCCCAGATTCAGGTAAAAGTGACTTATTGGGCCGAATGGACCATTGATGGAACCTTTTATATGATACCATGCACTTTATTATGATTTAACAATTTTGAGTCTCATTTCCAATTAAATATCTATTTATCTGTATGTGGCCTCGCTAAGTCATTCATTTTTTTCTATTCACTACCGCAGAATCAAGATAATGGGTGCCCATAGGGTGGTTACTGCATCTCCGATCGTTTATATTAAGTTTCTTCGCTTCGCCCTCTAACTTTTTGTTATAGTTACTTAATGCCACTAGTTGGCTATTTTGGTGTTGTACTTTGTTGAACCAAACACAGTTATGTATATTATCCATGTTACATTGTTTACTCTGCCTCCGTTGTGTAATATTAAGTTACATGTTCGTACTGGGTGCAAATTTCAAAATTGGTGCTCAGTGCGATCATCAGTGGGCTCCAACCGTATAGGAAGATCCTAACGGGAGGGGTGCTACATGTTTTGTCATAGAAAATGAGATTTTTTTCCACTTAAGTAAAAAGTAGATGAGATTCAAGATTTGTGTAACAACATTTACAAGATAAAGTAGGCCGAGCGAAGGTCATGTCCTACCCGCCTATTTACACAAAATATTTTTGCAAATTTGTAGCGCCCCATGGTCAGGGAAGCTCCCAATTGTCCATGTCTTCGAGTAGATATATGTTGTTTTTGGAGATCTTTGAGGTCTTATACGGTCCTTCCCAATTAGGATCAAGTTTTCCCATGGTACGCGAGACTTCGACCTTTTTGAGGACCAAGTCGCCCACTTGAAAGCTTCGAGAGACCATTCGCCTTTGTGGGCTCCGAGCACAGCCTTTAGGTTTTAGATAAGGATCCTATTTGTTACTTTGGCCTGCCCATTCGATTAGGGTTTACCAACTGAGGTGAATCGATGCTCGATTCCATGCTTGCGGTACCATTCAGCCGTTCTCCTACTTTGAGATTAGGTTCCATTGTCTAAGATTAGTACTCTTGAAACCCCGAATCCATATAAATGAGTGGATCATGGCGTTAGTGATCTTTACAACTGCCTCAGCCTCAACCCACTTGGTGAAATATTCGACTGCAATAATCCTGTACTTCCTTTATCCGGTCGCAAATGGAAATGGTCCCACTTTATCGATCCGCCATTGATCGAAGGGCCACGACACGTCAACACTTATCATTCCCATGGGGGGGTCTATGGTTAAGATTGGAATGGTATTAGCAATTCAGGCATTTCTTGGCAAATTGCTTGGCATCCTCGACAAGGGTAGGCCAAAAGAACCCACTTCGAGTGATATTCTATGCCAACGAGTGCCCACCCGAATGCTTACCACAGCTCCCCTCATGGATGGACTCCATGACTTCGACTACCAACAAGGCCTAATCAATAATTTCTTCAACAATCGTCTGGATTTATCGAGTGTGAACTTGGTCACTCGATACTTGAGTCTTCGAGCAGCAAGGGTATCCAAAGGGAAAGTGCCACTGGTTTGGTGCTCCCTGATTTCATCTTGCCATAAAGGTTCTCGTAGCTCGATGGGTAGAACCTGTTCAGATGGTGGGTGCTCAATTCTGGGGTTTGCATGACCAGGAAGGTGATGATTGGCTCCTTGTGCCCCTTTGGGAACTTGTGAACTTTGAGAGGGCATTATCTCTCTCATTCTCTTTTCGGGGTATTTAATCGAGAGTGAAGGAAGCGAATCGATCCTACTGTGTCCTCACTCTTTCCAAATACCTGACCATGGAGGATTCTCAAGCATCGTACGTCCCTTCAACCTAGCTTCCTATGAGTTGAGAATAGACAAGGATTTGAATGTGCTGGATCCCTTGCTTGATCATAATTTTCACGCCCGCAGTAGGCCTGAATGGCAGTTCGCGGTTAAAATGAAATATCAAACTCTTCTAATTCGATGGCCCACTTTATTAGCCTTTCGGAAACATGAGGCTTGGACAGCACTTGCTTCAACGGTTAGTTGGTTAGGACCATGATGGAGTACGACTGGAAATAATGACTAAGTTTCTGAGCGGTGATCACTAATGCGAGCATGAACTTCTCAATTTCAAAGTAATTTTTTTCAACCCCCTGGAGGACTTTGCTAATATAGTACACTGGTCGATGGACCCTTTTCTCAATGGTGACAATCACCGAGCTGATGGCCACTTGGGACACAGCGAAGTAAAGATAGAGGGGCTCACCATCTATTGATTTAGCAAGGAGTAGTGGCGGAACAAGTAGTGTTTGAGGTCGGCCAGAGCCTTTTCACAATCGTCCGTCCATTTTAGAGTTTTCTTCTTTTTCCTGTTCTTATCGAACTCGATCGGTCCCTCTTCCTCTCCTTCTTGTCAACTTATAGCCGATTGAAGGGTTTTGAAAAGGGGGAGGTTTTGATCAGCCAATCAGGAAATGAAATGATTGAGGGTGATGATACTCCCATAAAGCTATTGAACGTCACGAATGGTATAGGATGTGACAATCTCTTAGATCACCTCAATCTTGGTCAGGTTGGCCTCGATTCCCCATTAGCTGACCATATATCCCAAGATTTTCCCCCCTGGACACCAAAGGTGCACTTTGAGGGGGTTCGACTTCATACAATATCATCAGAGGATAGCAAAGGTGTCCTTGAGGTGGTCAAGATGATCAACTTCGTTGAGGCTCTTAACGATCATATCCTCGACATAGACATCCATGCTAGATCCAATCAGCCCCTTGAACATTTTGTTTATGAGCCTTTGATAAGTGGCTCCAGCATTTTTGAGATCGAACGTCATGACCAAAAAGCAATAGATTCCTTTCTCGACCAAAAATGAGGTTTTCGATCGGTCTTCAAAAGTCATGTAAATCTGGTAGTGCCCTTGGAACGCGTCCATCATACTCAGCATTTTGAATCTCGTAAGTGGCACATGTGCTATTTTCCCAATATCTATAGGACCACGACCACGTTGCATGGATAGTTGGGGTATTGGATCTTGATGATATACCCCACCTTGAGGAGCTTATTGATTTCTTCCTCAATTATTCTGCTCCGTTCTTCCCCAAAGGTCCTCTTCTTCTATTTGACGGGCTTGACAATTGGATCAACATTCAATCCATGGATGATCACTTTGGGGTCGATTCCGAAAAAATTTGATGGGTTCCATATGTAGACGTTAACATTTTACCAAGGGAATTTGATCAGCATTAGGTCCTTCCCCTTGTCGAGATGTGAATAAATCCGGGTTACCTTTTGGGATTTCCTGGAACAATCTCAATTGTCTTGGATTCTCCAAGCGATTTGATTCAGGGCTCCTTATTTTTCCTCTTGCTTGAATTCGATCCCTCAAGAGCATTGAGGGTAAGATAGAACCACCACATAGTCGATGAAGAGTGTTCACCGTCAGGGGGCTTCTCCCAGAGAGGTCAGCATCCGAACGATTTCAATTGGGAAGATCTCTGATCCGTTGAACCCGATCAATAGGTTATGTACGGGTTGCAACTCTATGTTTCCTAGATTCAGTTTTTGAAGAGTAGAGTGAACAACATTAGCAGAGCCTCCATTATCAACCAAAGTGCATGTCACATCAAAGTTCGATACGTCTGCAGTGACCACCATCGGGACATCGGGTGACTCAACAGCTCCCTAGTGGAGAGTTATATTGCTAATATCCCTATCACTAAATACAATGGCATTGCCATCAATACTGTTGACCTGATGGGTTTTGTCCTCCGATGCTTGGGTTGACCTTCCTTGCTCTAGACTCCTCGAATAGCCATAAACTCCTTCAAGAGCCCCTTTCGGATGAGCTGTTCGATTTCATTGTGAAGGGCATAACAATCGTCGGTTTCATGCCCATATTGCTTATGGAAAGCACAATATTTCCCCGACTTTTTAGCTCTCTTTCCTTCTGAAATTTTGTTTGGAGTTTTGAAGAGCTTCCTATCGATGATAGAGAATATGTGGTTTCTAGGAGCTTTCAAAAGGGTGTGGTTTGAGTCCTTCCGATCTTTCTGGTCTTTGCTTTCCTTCTTGTGGACTCCTTTTTCTTTATTGGAGTCCTTCATATCTTCATACTTGATGTGGTGTATCTCCACAGATATCATAAAGCTGGAGGTCAATGTCTGTAATTCCCTTATCAATCGAGAGGGTTTGAGAATGATAGCTTTGGCACAATCCTTCTGCTAAAGAGCTATGTAAAGAGCGAAATTGATAAAGTCAATCCTTGGCTCATCGACTTTAAGGACCTTATTGTTAAAACGGGTCATGAGATCACTGAGAGATTCCCCCTCCTACTATTGCACCCCATGAAGATAGGTGTGAGGAAGCTTGGTGTCTTTCTTGGCCGCATAATGGTGTAGGAATCGATCAGCCAACTTCTTGAAGGAGTGGATCAATTTCGGCTCCAGGCGACCGAACTATTGCCGTACCACTCCAAAAAGCGTTGTGGGAAAAAACTTGGTTGTCATTTCGTTCGATAGCTGATTGATATCTACGGCATTCTCAAACTAGTGCAAGTGGTCCTCTAGGTTGGTACTTTCGTCGTAATGAGGGACGTTGATTGGGACTCAATTCTGAAGACTGATATTTTCTTCTCAAATATGGTGGGCAGAGGCCATCTGTCTTGGGGCGAAGTATCGATCGGCCAAGGGCCTATGCCCATCATATAGCTCGATCTGGCTCTCTAGGTGCTCAAGGCCGGCAATCTTTCAGGCGAGTTGGTGTAGTTGACTCTTCATATGTTCAAGAGAGTTCCCTGGGAAGAGGGTCTGGCAGTGACGCCTATCCTATGGGGCACAAGCCTTGCTCCGTCAGTCGGTAGTAACGGGTGGGAGTTCGGCAATAGGGGGTGCCGAGACGAACGTGTCATGTCGACCTACGGCTGGGTTGGATTCAAAGCGGGAGGAGGCAGTGGAAGGTTGTGGATCGAGTGCTAGTCTTCTCGCGCTGCTTGAGTGCTTTGAAACCAAAAGGGTTTCTCCTAGTAGTGACCATAATGCTTCCTTGATTGCAGAGAAACCTTCCCACAGATGGTGACAAAATGATACGGGTCGAATTTGGGAGTGGCCGGGTTTGTTGGCAGCTCCAGTCGAATGTAAGGTAAGCGGAGTTGATCGGAAGACTGGAATCTGCAACAAGGGAAAGACAACGTGAGCTCCGAGATGGGTCTTGGCTAAGACCCTCCGATACTTAAGTCAATGATCGGATTGAGTGAGTATTTGAGCAAAGTGGGTAGATAGAATGCAATTAATGTATATCTCTTACCATAAATGTGGAGGGTATTTATAGTGTGACCATATAGATCTACCCCCATGGGACCTCTATGCTTAGTAGGCCATCATGTGATGATGTAAAATGACCCATAAGCCTAAAGGCTTAATTTAGTGATATTAGATAGCTTTAATTGATGAGGTAAGGGGTTTGGTGGATGCCCCCACACTTTGAGTTAGCAGAACATTTAATGCTAGCATGGGGTGATAAGACTCAACGTGGGCTCGATCGGATATAGAGTTGAGCGCACGACCTGATCTTGAACAGCCTGGTCGTTTTGAGTGACCGGTCAAAGAACAACTCGTTCGGCCAGTCGACCCGGGAGGCGCTCTTGGTGAACAAGTTGTGCAAGTGACATGTGTCCCAGAAAGGTCCGGTCAAAAGTACCACATCAGGTAGATAATACGAATTTTTTTTTTTCATTTGCTCTTAAGTATATAACGATAATTAGAAGTCAAACACATAATTAAAACGAATGGTCAAATCATTTATATAATTAAATAGCTTCAACCGAAACACCAGTTTAATCAAGGCAAACTTAATCTATTTCATTTTTACTTTGATTGAAACACCATTATATTATTTTTTTAGATTGTATGCCAATTGTTTTTTAATCACTTATATTCTTTTCCTAGAATGTAGACATGAACTGGATCATATAATTTAAACTACTTTGATTTCTTACTTCATGGAATATTCAAATTAAACAAATTAATTCATTAATTTAATTGAAATATGTTTAGCAGGAGAACAACAGGGCGTCACACTCTCCCCCGAAAAGTGTCCCTTGTTCTTTCTCAAACTTTTTAATAATCAAATTCGTTCCCAAAATAGTTGTTCTTAAACTTTTATAGACTTCAAAATTATAAAAATATTTGCCATAAAAAAAAAATCATAAAAATATTTCTAAACAAAGTTTGCTTCGCCCAAAAGCTTTTATTGTGAGCCATGTACCCTTTTTAAATTTAAATTTTGATATAAGTTATTCATGTTCTTTTTTTGGTATATTTATTTATTAGAATTACGATAGCAGAAATATAAGATTGTGTAACAATAAGTCAATAAACAAACATATTATATATATATATATAATATTTTTACTGTGGAACAAAAAAAATAAAAATAAGTCTGGATATCGCGTATTTAGCACAAATCTTTTAACTTAATAGAAAATTTTGACACATTTATTAGGTAATTACTATAATAAACCTGTCTATGCTAGTCCAAGCTCATTCTGTAGGTAATAGACAATTCCAGAGTTTTAACTATAGTTGTTTTTCCATTAATAGCTTAAGCATGTTGCTTACATTCCCCTTGATGAAATCGGAGGCTGGTTGTCTCTAATGCTCTGAGTTCTATTTATGGTATCTCATATGGGATATATTGCACTTATCCACAAGGTCCAATCACGAATAGCCGCATGTATCATATGAGCCACATATCTTTTACCTGCCACATCCTCGATAAGACATAAGAGGTTGAGTAGAGAACCTCCCTGGAGGAGACCGCATGACCCAAGGATGGACTCATGACCTCGCCAGCCTCATAACATTGAGGAAGGCATATCGAGCAGAGGGTACAATTCGTAACCTGACACTATTCCTTCGAACATGTATTGTAGCTCCCTACAGAGAAAACACCTCTACTCCTAGCCACCATGGCAAACCCATGTTGTCCCCTTAGTACAAGGGATCATAATGCAATGGATGCTCCCAGGCTCTCCACTTCAGTCCTAATCCATCAATTGAGTGGGAAAATCCCTCACCTATAAATACTCATAAGAAATTCTCTATAAAGGGAACTATTCCTTACATGCCGAAATTATTCTCGAGTATTCACTTATATTCTTATACAGTCTACTGACTTAAACATTAGAGGGTCTTCGGCAGAGACACTTCCGGCTAAACTCACGTGTATTCTATCCTAACAAATCGAGGAGCCTACCAGCAACACTGTCGAGTCAGTTTTCACTTAGAAACGGTCCTCCATCTAAGATTCGACTCTATCACTTGCATGGGAAAGCTTCTGATGGGTCAATAACGTTAGCATGACAAGAAGAAAGGTGATCCCTGAACATTCATGGTTCTGTACGGTTTCTTTTTATTCAGAAATTCAGTTTCTAAGGGATTGGAATATGAAAACAAGAGGTCTGAAGTTCTTCCTATTAGCATGTGTACAATATTTTATTTGAAAGTTTCTTGAAGCCCCCGTACAGGAATTTGGTGATTAGTATCCTGGGATTTAGTGTTTGAAATTTGAATGTTGGGATTAAAAAAAACCTTCAATTAATACCATCGCAGTGGTGATTTTAGTATCAAATTACAATACTCTTTTGTTCGAATATAATAGGGGAAAAACAAATAGGAAATATCCATATGCGTGTTGGTAATGTACAAATTATTAATTTAGAATTCTAACTCAAATAAAGTTGATAATTGATAAATTATTAATTTATATAATTACCCTTAAATGCAGACTATTAAAGGAATAATTTACGCAACTCAAAAATTCCAAAAAATATTCACACTTTTATAATCGTATATTATTATTATTATTATTATTATTATTATTGAAGCAGTTTATTTGATCCCCAGTCTATATTATGATATAATATTAACAACTTCCAATTATTGTGATAATAAAATATAGAATGTGCCCAACTATTTGCTCAAAGTTTCGCAACTATGAAATCCGACAAGCGAAAGCAACAGCTACAAAATGAATTTATGCTGTGTAGTAAAGCGGCGTACCAAAGTGCACAAAAATGAACAATTTAAAATTTTCCAATGAAGGTGTGAATGAGCCTTTTATTTGACTTCCAATCAGAGTGACTGAACCAGAGTAGGCAAACACTATCTCTGACTGCCTACAACTTAATGTAGGATTTAAAAATTTAGCATAAAAAGGGTGAAAAAAGGCTTATAATAGAAAGAAAGAAAAGGATTGCATTGAATGAAGATACTATTTAGAGTGGACATTGATGGGCTCTAACCAAAACGAGAATGTATTGAAAGCTTGTATTATCTGACGAAAATTAATGAACTTTAACTACAACTCCTCATACATGACGTTCAAGGTGAATAAGGGATATCACTAAGCTAGATTAATATCTCATTTTGAAGAATTGAATGATGACTATGACCTAACAATGCCTCAGAGAAAGTACATTGAAAATCCCATTTAGAAACCAAGCTAATCTTGGGTGAAAAAAGGACTATTTGTTGTGTTTATTGTTGGTCAGTGTAGATTGCCTAGCTTGACGCATTCTCAGAACTTTTAAAGTTCAAGTCTTCAACAAACTTTCCATTTAAATTGGAGTTGGACAGCCTTATTCAAATTTGAACTCCCGTATGAGTTTTGTGCTTATTTAGCACTTTTTTTTTTTTTTTTTTGGGCAATATAATTGTGTCAAACTCCAATTTTTCCTTTGGATAGGAACACTGTTTCCTATCATTTAAGTTATGCACATGACATTTATGGACCAAAGTCAATTGGTTGTCTAGGCCATAAATCAAATGTCTTATTGGTCATTTTTGACATTGGCCATCGACTGCGGGCCGACTAAGAGGGTGTTTGGCTAAGCTTATTTGAAATATCTTATAAGCTCTTACATCTTATAAGATGTTTTAGGAGCTTATAAGATATTGGAACTTATTTTTAAAATAAGTTATTAAAGTATTTGAATAAATAAGTTGGGTGTTAGCTTATAAGATATTAGTAATGACAATATTGTAATTAATTTATTTGAAAACAAAGAATATTGGTAGATCTTGAAAAAAAAGTAAGCACCTCCTTATTTTTCTAAAATGAGCTTATAAGCTCCTAAATATCTTATTTTTGAAACTTATAAGCTCATTCCCTTAAAATTTAGCCAAACACTCCACCACATCTTATAAACTCCAAAATATCTTATAAGATATTTTGGGGAGCTTATAAGATTAGCCAAACACCCTCTGACTCGCGCATTGCTATGACTGAGTTCGAATTAATTGGTATAGCTATACAATTAGCCTAACTCCAAAAAAAATTATAAAATAGTATTTTGGGCCCAAACCAACTTTACTTTTGCAAATTTCTCGTGCCAGCAAGTTGTTGCTCATTGTCCTATTAGCAAATAGGAGTCTCATTTCGACAATCCAATATATCATATTGCCATTCAAGCGCTGCTAATTATTTCAGCAGCTGGAGCAGTAACTATCATAAAAAATGGCAATTTTTATACATCCTGGGAAACGAAAAAACCAAAAAAAAAAAAAAACAAATGAAAAAAAAAAGTTGGTAAAACAAGAAAGAAAGTTGATAAAGCTTCAGCCATGTACAGCAGTTTCAGGGACTGTTAGGGGGGGAAAAAAAAAAGAAGGGACCAAACTATAACTTCAGAGGTATTAACAGTAAAATAAACAAATGAAATTTGAATTATAACCTGAATTCTAGATAAACTAGCGTAATCTTGGATTAGAAGTTATTTACAATCCAATATTCTATGATAACTACTATCTTAAGCAATCATGCCAGAACTCAGCTGACAATGACGCGAAAATAAATTAAAACAAAAACTCGTACCAGCAGAGTCATTTGAGGCATTGGTTTCGTATATCCAAATACTTGAACCAGGACACGATTGTTCTTGTTCCTGGTTCATAATTACAGAAAAACCTAACCATCTCACATAATCACATTTTCTGACTTACCAGGCGTGGATGCATAAGGAAGATCCTTTTTACAGCTCTCAGCTGTTGAGTGAAGAACAATAAAATTCTCTAAGCACCTCTAATAAGTTTGCTGAATTTAGGTAATCGGAATCTCAACCTTTTCCACCTGCTACGCACCAAAGCTGGATGTAAATTCAGGATGTGTTCTGGCATGAAGTCATGCCTCGTCAATATACCCACAACTGGAACTCTCTGCATATACCAAACATGCCTTGTCAATCAGTCGATCTATTTAAAAAACCGAACATCATGTGTCGTCTTCTGTACGCTCAAACGTGCATTTCAACAATCCTCATAATGCAACAAAATAATTAAACGAAAAAGAATGTTTTGAAGAATTTTTTGATAAGGAAGAACTTATATGCATAGTTTTTTTTTTTTTTTTATTTATCACTTAACTCAGGATGAAAGCAAAACAGCTCATGACTAGGTACTTTTGGAACCACATGGTTATTTGAAATATGTTTGTAGAAAGACTGCAATGATATGGAAAAAGATTATTTTCAATAGCCAGAAATGGAACAAAAAAAAAAATTGTCAAAGCAAAGGTGTATTAATAAACCGAACTAGCAAGCAATACCAGTGCATTAAATTTATTTTTTTTTTAAGAATAATAACTATAATCAAAGTAAGAATTGAAAAACATCTCACATACCCCAGAAATGTTGGGAATCACGAGCAGGTGCCTCAAACCAACTTCCCGGAAAAGTATTAATGCTTTTGCCAATGACATTGTCTCCACAACACTGTAAGGTGATGTGTTAGTAAATGGGTGCAGATCTATGTACATTTCCATCTCTTCCTCAGACAATTCTATATCTTCAATATTATCACCGTGGCCCAAACCCTTCTTAGCAAAATCATCAGATGAAAATCGTACAATGGCTTCCGTGCCAACAGGTGTAGGAGTTGGAAAGAAAACTTTTGATTTTAACAATGTGAGAAGATGGGCTCGAAGGATCAAACCAAATAGAACTGGAGACACAGAGAGTGGGGGCTCGTCCACCACCGGGAACCCATTGTGCCGTGTGGTTTTAAGGACATGCACGACATTACTGACCTTCTCAAAGCCGTGGAAGATCTGAAGTGGGCCTGTGACCACATCACCAACAGTCAATTGCCTCATATATGGTTCAGCATGAGCTTCTAAGTAAGGTAAACCCTTCAACATCATTATGAGGTCATATATGTTCCCATTAAAGCCATCAGCCACAGTTTTGGAAATCAGAAGAACTAGCATTATAAGTGGCAGCAGCAACAGATTGTTGGTCAATTCAAGAATAATCACACACAAGGAAACCGTCATCCTCATAGATCCCCCAAGAAGAGAAGCAGATCCAAGAACTGCAAACAGTCCATGGTTTAGAGTTGTGTAAGAACCAACTAACATCCCAATAAAACGGCCATATGCTGCGCCTGTCACAATAACTGGTACGAATAGACCTGCAGGGGCAGCAATTCCATAGCTGAAGATGCTGAGAAAAAAGCAGGTGGCAAAGAAAATAAGCATGGACGAACGATGAAACTCAGAGTCGGTGTTTTTGCTGAAAAGGTTTTTGATTGCATCATCATTTGTGTTAAAAAAGAGGCTGGCAAGATCATTGTAGTAACCAGGAGGACACTGGAATTTCTTATAATTTCCAGACCGGCCAATCGTCGGACAAGGCTCTGACGCATCGGATGGACATGCACGACAAGATGCCATCCATGGCAATCCAAATAGAAGACAAGAAGTGAAAATTGAAAGGGAACAAGCCAATATAATCCTGAAAGCAACTCCTTTCCTGGCAAAAGCAATGAAGAGAAACTTAAATGTTGTCTCTATAAAGCGTTGAGAAGGAAGTCTAATCCACTTTAGGGAAAGTAGGAAATCTTCAAGACTCACTTGTTAATTAAATTGTATAATTGGAGAACCTTATTAAGTAGGAAATTGTAGATACTTCCTAATATGCCTCCCAAAACAGCAAGAAGAAGAACAGCAGGGACATCCCTGAGGTGATAGGAAATATTTGAGGTGACATCATACATTATCAGACCCCCTTTGCCAAATAAACCACATTCACCTCTCAAACAGACGTCAATCAGAGCTCGAAGAACTATTGCAACAACAGCTGTAGTGAAGAAAGCTCTCCACAGCAGAGCACTTCTCCACCTGCGAGAGAAAGAACTAACTGTTATTCATAGTTGTTAAAGGCGAAAGGCAAGAGGTGTGTTTTTAAGGCGAGAGGCAAGGTGAGAGGCGGGTGACCAAAAGGCAATTAAGGCAACATAATTAAAAAAGTTTATAAAATATCTATAATGCTTATAAATAATAAACATATATATCCTGAAAATGCTCTTTTCTAATATTGGGGAGTTCTTTCAATTCTCTAAATGTACATAATTCCAATAAGGGATTTTTCTAGTAGAACTTGAGGTGTTTATCATAGTAGAACCTAAATAATATAAGAAATAATGTAGAAATACAGAAACAAGAAACATAATACAGAAACAAGCGAAGAGAACAGAAAAGAGAAGAAAAAAGGAAAATATTAAAGGCGTGACGGCTACAGGCTGGGTGCAGAGGTCACTGGGTTGGAAGCTTTTGCTGGAGTCTGCTGAATGTGAAAAACCCTAATATTCTATTTAGGGTTCTTTTTATTTATGGTAGTTCTTTATTAATATTTTTTTCCTCCTAAAAACATGTTGCTCACACCTCTCATGCTTTTTTCTCGCCTCACTTCTCCTCTAGGCGACCAAAGGCGAGCGCCTCACCTCGCCTGGGCTAGTTCAGGCAAGCCGAGGCTCTCGCCTTTGATAACTATGATGTTATTCTAATAATGAAGCAGAAACCGCATTAAGCTTCCACAGATCCACACTGTTGGAAGCTTAAGATGACCAAATTAAAATGTCAAACTGCAGGGAGGACATGAGCAGAAATTTGCTTTGTTTGCTGCTAACCGTTCAGAAGGTAAAGAACAGTGGTCAAAATAACATAAAACCCAAAAAATTTGCAGCCCATAAGAAAATTAAAAAGATTGCTCCAATCAAAAAATTCTGCATTTTTTTTATCAAAAATAATATTAAAATTGCTAAAATTTATAAATAAACAATGTCGAGCAACTAAGATTATCATTTGGATAGTTTACCATATCACTACAGCATACATAGTGATCATCTGAATGAATATGCAATTCCACAAGTTCACGGTAGTAAGATCAAACAGAATTGTTTTAGTACTTTATTCCATCTCTGAACTTTCAATAAGAAACAGTAAGGCCATAAAATAAAATGCAAAAATGTGGCATCTTTACCTATTATCTCATGTACCATACCCTCATTAATTAGTAAGATAGTACTATTCAATATACATAGTTACTGAGGAAATGACTTGACTATCCACAGATATAATGCAAATAAGCATTTATAAATAAACAAGAACATGAAGAAACAAAGTGAACCACTAAATGTCTACATATAATGTCTACAAACATATAACAACTAAAAAAGGTTGTACGTAAAATGTGAATCCTGACTTAAGAGAATTGAAAAGGGGGGGAAAATACTTGCTCCACCTTTTTCAACGAATCAACTTTAAAGACAATATAACACTCAATGGAACATATTCTTGAGAAGAGCTAACATCTGAAAACCTTATTGATGTAGTTTAGAAAGAAAGTAGCAGTATTTTATTCGTGAAGTGTGCTGCATATAGTAGTATCAGGATTAAGGCCTAATAAAGAGCTTACTAACAAAAACAAAATAGAGAAATATATTTGCATAGTTAAGGTAATACCAAGATGCCATTTCTTCAAAAGCAAACAGCAGACCACCAACTGGAGCGCGAAAAGCTGCAGCTATCCCTGCAGCACATCCACATGTTACAAGATCTCTCCTGTCTCGATCATTTTTAAAGAACCGCAACCACTTCCAGGTCAACCCAAACTTCTTTGATCCACCCTGACCAAATAGTGCAGCTATGCAGGCACCACTATGGGCCATTGGTCCTGCCTTTCCAACATTAAGAGATGACGCCACAGCACATATGCTTCCAACTATCTGCGTGTTGTGTCAGCTTCAAGTAAGACCTCAAACTTCTATCCAACACCAATGTATCAAGTTCAGAATTCTCACTGATTTAAGCAAATTTCTTATCACCTATTCTTTTAATACACACAGACACATAGGTAAATATACTTGTAGAGTAGACCGAGCATGTAAATAAAGGCAGACAAATCCAAGTACCTTGACAGTCAGAGTTCGAAATGAAAATATTGCTGGTGCATCTATACCATTCAAGTAGGCCTTAACCTCTGGGATACCTGAACCAGCAGCCTCAGGCGCTATAAGAGTAGTGATCAAACTTGCGAACAATGTCAAGCCAAGATTTGCAGATGAAAATACAATGAAAGCCACCATGAACCTGTTCCCATAGTTGATAAAGCTTAAACATACTTGTACATCACACATAACTGCACTATAATCCTAGGCAACGGTGCAGGGGAAGGTGGGAAAGGAGATATAGCACTACCCAAATACTATGTAAAACTAGTCTATAACAAAACTAATAGACTAGAAAGTTCAAACCAAACATCAAATGAACACTTCATTTAGTTGAATCCAAGACAGGAAATATTAGTAATTGCAAATGGTACATATCGATATGGAAAAAGAAAGTTGAATAGCATGAAATTTAGCTAACGTTGAAAAGAAAAGAAAAAAAAATCAGAAGCATGTGAATGTAAAAAATAAAGATTTTTCTTACTTTCTGGCCAACATCATGTTGGAGGTGACAACAAACTTCACGCCAGCTATATTTTCAACGGAAAGGTTGATGAAGAACCCAAGTAGACCAACAAGAAGTCCGATAAGGAAACACAATATCCATTTCATAAGTACATATTGACACATCTGGATCATTTCCCTACTCCTCCAGTCTGGCTTGGAGAAATCATTCTCTACAATCCTGCATATCAAAGTTTCACCTCGTTGATATTGCCAATAGTTTTTCAGAGCACCAACAGCATTGGAAAAACAAATGGGAAAGGCTAAAACAATTCTCAAATTTTCTCCTCAGTTAAGATAGGAACATAGTTGACATTATATATGATTCTTGTCCAATGAATAACAACTCAGTAAAAGGCATAAGAAACACAGATGCAATCTTGGTTTTTCGGCAGAGAGAATTTATGCTACTTAAACCATCTGAATTAGTAATCAAGGAAAACAATATCAAACAGAAGCTGGTAGAAACAATGCCCTTCAATTTCAGCACTAAGATCAACAAAAGTAAGACTTAAAGACAATGTAAAGTGTTCAAGGAAACTCAAAGAAACAGAGGTATGTTTAAGAAAACGGATGCTGATCCTCCAGGATACACATCCTATGCCAGCCACTATGTCAACTAGGCATAAAAACATACGGCCCCATATACTCACCTTCACCCCCGTAAAACTAAATGAAATTACTGTTCGTTTGTTGCGAACCACAAACTCAAGCACAATTCATAAACAGTAGTTCAACACACACGCATCACAAGCACAATTCTCACGCAAGCACCCATAATTTTTTTTGGTATTTCCGCACGCACCCGTAATAATTAACAAACAAAGCACAATAATAGAAGCACATTACAGAATCGAAGGTTCGCGCAGATACTAAAAGGACACATACTCATAGTCAAGGCTTTCGATAGGGCAGATATCGGAACCGACAATGGCGACCTGTGACGTCGTATTGGACTCCGATCGGCGCAGGCGCAGCGGCTGCTGATACTGCGCCAGAAGTGGCTCCTGTAGCAAGGCCGACTCCTCATCCACCGCCGGCGGCGGCGGCGGCTGAGCAAACCCATTCGGAAGCAGCGTTGACATGCCGCTGCGAATATAATCTTCCTATTTCGTAGCAAAATTTAAGTATGTTGGTTGCAAGAATATATATACATAGATACGTATTACGGGCTGAGGGACAGTTACCTTGAAAGCACCACCCAAAAATCACACTGCGATGGTCCAGCAAACATAAAAAATTTTATCTGAATTATTTTACCTTTTTATTTGTTTTTTGTTTTTTTTTTTATTACTTTTTTATTATATTTGTTTTGACCTTTTTTCGTTTTCTTCTGTATGGATTGCACGCGACATTCGCAAAATATATATAGAATATATTCGTTTCTCACGTGTAATTATAAATTAATTTTTTTAAAGGACAAGGATGTAAAATATCCCCTTTTTGGAAAAGGAGGGGTTAATATTTGTTTGTTAAATCTCATTATTGATCCTTTACTAATAATTCGGAATATTTGATATGAGGGCAGGAGGAAACATATAATTTAATTAAAAATACTAAAAAAATAGTTCTTAAAATGGTTGAATAAAACCTATATTATTGTGTCATGTGGGGTGGTGGAATAGTGTACTAAATTCCCTTTTGATAGGTTTTATTGAACAAGTACCTAAATAAGATAGCTCACCTAAAAAAAATATCTAAATAAGATGAGAGAACTTTAGAGAAGAATAACGGTTAGCGATTCAAATTTTGCCCAATTAAAAAATTTGATAAGTGTAAATTAAAATATTAAATAATAATTTTGCCCAAATCAAGGTGTTCAATCCGGGGTCGATGTGTTAGCTCGTATATTGACATTTCTCTCAAATCAAATCCACAGTGATTAAGACGACATTGAATGCATTTTTTACGGAAATTATCCAAATAAGGTATTTGATCTGCAATTAAGGTGTCAAATCAACAAATCCGCGTTTTTTTTTTTCCAAATCAAGTTTAAATCAAATTCTTGATATTCACGGTGTTCATCAAAATCCGTATTTGATTCGTAATCAAACTCCAATGCCTACAAATGGCGTTATTAGAGGGTCAAATCAAATTCGGATAAAAGAATAAGGGGATTAGTCGTCTTTTAGGAGATTATTTTTTCATGAAATTATATTATTTTTTTTAAATTCAAATATTTGTCATATATTTTTCTTATCTTGTAATTTGTAATTTACAGATTCGAAATTCTGTATGAACAAATTTCTCACACATCCAACAAGTTCAATTGTTCCTAAGAAGAACAACTTTGCTTTGGGTAAGAAGGATGTCTCCAACAAATCTGCTGAGATTGTTGTCAATCAGTCCTCTACCAAGGCCAAGTTCTCTGAACCTAGTTCTCATGATGGTTCCACTCCTCCAAGTCCAACTACCACCAAAATCACTTCACTTCAATAAAGCCACGACTGTGGATGAACAACTCGGTCAAATGGTTCGGGCAATAGCAAACCTGCGAAAAGATGTTGAAGATAAAGACTTGCAGATCACTCAATTTATGGACAAGTTGGAGCACTCAAACACTAGAGGCCAAGCCATAATCATCTGCCTAGAGAGTTAAGCCACAAGCATCTAGCTTCTCAACTTCAAGCCACAAATGAGAAGCGAACTCATGAGGCATCTCAAAAGCACAAGCAACCCACGACTTCCATTGCAACACTATCTATACAACAACTGTAGGATATGATCACCAATACTATAAAGGCTCAATATGGTGTCCTTGAACAAAAATTACTTGGCATACTTAAAGCCCTACACCAAGTGCATCGACTCATTGGGGATACCAATGGGCTATCAGCCCCCAAAGTTTCAATAGTTCGATGGAAATGGCAACCTAAAGTAGCATATCGCTCGTTTCATAGAAACATACAACATGCAGGAACTAACAGTGATTGTCTGGTAAAGCAGTTTGTGCGTTCACTGAAAGGGAGTGCTTTCTATTGGTACGTCAACATGGAACCTGAGTCCGTCAATAGTTAGGACTAGATGGAGAGGGAGTTTTTGAATCGCTTCTACAGCACACGCAACATCATAAACATGATCGAGCTCGCCAATGCAAGAAAATGGAAAGATAAACATGTCGTGGACTACATCAATCGCTGGTGTGCACTAAGCCTAAATTATAAGGATAAACTCTTAGAGATTTCTACAATGGAGATGTGCATCCAAGGAATGCATTGGGGGCTTCTGTAAATTCTCCAAGGAATCAAGCCTCACAATTTTGAAGAACTGGCTACCCACGCCCATTACATGGAGCTCAGTATTGCCAATCATAGAACCAACTTCCTAACGAGGGACCAATGGAAAGAAAAGAGAAGTATAAAGAAGAATAATGACTACAATGTATCATCCACCAAAGAATCCATCCTCATTAAGGCAACTCACGTCAAAATCTCCACCGACAATAACAAATGTTGAGGAATATTAGGAAATCAACACATCCCAAGTGAGATAAGCATTATCCAATCCAAAATATTTATTTGAATAAATAATCACATTTTTTTCAAATCTATTACATAAAAATTTTATGATAATAATATTACAGAGGGAAAAAAAAAGAATTAATATTATTGATAAGTCAATCTAAGTAGGTGCTAGTTGTAATATTAGTATAACCTCAGGGGGTTTTCGTAAATTAACCAAACCTCAGGGGTGGTTAGTGTAAATCACTCAAAAAAAAGGAAGAGGTATTTTTGAAAATTGAAATAAGTTTATAATATGGGTATAGCCTTAGGGGTTTTTTCATAAATTAGCCTAACCTAAAGAGTGGTTAGTGTAATTCGCCCAATAAAATACTAAATCAATAATAAAAGAAAATTTGATACATGACTACATAATGTTATTATTACATCATTCAATATGTAATTTATCTATATTATATATTAAGTGTGAGGGATTTTGATTTTTTTTTTTGTTTGTATAATTATAGTATTCCTGAAATACCCTTTAACTACTCTTATCTCTCCCTCTATTATTTCTTTCTCTCCAAAGTTTTTTCCCATTTTTTTCACCTCTCTCCATTTTGTCTCTCACTTCCTTTTTTTTAAAAAAATTTGTTTTATTTTTTACTTATATTTATTTTATAAGCAAAAAATAATTTTATTTAAAATTAATTTTTTTACTTTTTGTAAATTTAATAAATATATTATGAATAATTTAAAAGATATTACAAATAATAACAGTGAAGAAAAATACGTATTTACATAGAAAATTTGAATATAATTAATTTGATATTATCAAAGTTAACTATTTAATTATATTATATTTATTTTTATTTTTATTTTTATTTTTATTTTATACACATACTGAGTGTTTACAATACACTATTTTTTATTAGGACTCATCATCAGCATATCCGCACATTGGATTTCTCAAGCTCTCTAGATAAGAAGTAGAAAGGAATCTTTGGTCAGAAAAAGAAACTTCGTCCAAACAACTTAGTTCCATTAAAAGAAAAGAAACGTTAAATTTCGATCAAGTGTGAGCTTGAGTAGGGTTATCTTCGAAAAGTTGTACGAGGAATTGATATGTGGTTGAAATGCGAAAAGGGCCCTCTCATCCTACTCTTTTGAGTCTAAGTTGATAAGATGAATTTTATAGTGTTGTATTCCCCGAATTTTAGAAAAGGTCGAAAATGAAAAATCCTTGTGTATCATTATTATTACTAGTATTTTGACACATTTGATGTATATGTAAAATTATTAACAAAAATAATAAATTGTAATTATGTTCTTCAATTCAAATAGTATAAAGTATATACATTTATTCATTGTTGTATGATTATAATTTTCTTTTAAACGATTTTCAATATATTGATTAAATAAATGATAAGTAAGAAAAATAAGTTAAAATGAAATAAAATTAAGAAAATAAATACAAAGAGAGTTAAAATATGTTCAAGAGTGGGATAAGAGATGTGTGTGTGTGTGTGTGTGAGAGAGAGAGAGAGAGAGAGAGAGAGAGGGAAATTGAAAAAGTAAAAAATGTGGAAAAATAGGGAGGAGAAATGAGAGAGAAGATAAGTTCAAGGACAGATCAAAGATACCAAAAACAGTTTTTAAAAGGAAGCTAGCACCTTATATAATAGTATATACTGTTTACCCATAATTTTGATGATGACATAGAAAATATATTGTGTATTTTATCGTTTGAATCACATTGTCATCTTGCAGTATATATTTTAACGGCTAGTTTCATCAAGATCTCCAACGACTACTTACCATCACAAGAGGATTTCAAATTGAATTGAAAGTCAAACACTTGCCCTAATTTCCTCCAACGGCTACTTACCTAAAATAGAGGATTGAGTTCTTCTCTTATTGATAGATCATCCTTGTGCTATAAATACACTGAAAGACGAAGAAAAAGGCAATGATTTGAGTATCAAGCAATTTGTGTTTAAGCTTTGACTCTCGTTCATTGTATATCCCTATAGAAAATGTGTGTGTGTGTGTAATTTTCTATAGGAAGTATTAATTGAGAATTGATTGTCAATTTCAGTTAGATAGGATAGCTCTTCTCACTCTTTGTTTTGTGTATTTTCTGGGTTTGGAAGTAATATCTTCCTTAAACCTGTATCATTCCTTTGTTATCGGCTTGTGCCTTCTTATTCCGATTCTAACTTTCATAAAATATTTAAAAATTCAAAATCCTAAGTTGAAACACACTTACATAGTGGATTAAGCCTCAACCCAACCACTATAAATTGATTATTTACTTTATTTCAATATTTTGTTATTCTTAATTCACTGGTAGTTCCAGTCCCGTAATAAAATAAATTGAATATTTTGTTGAAAATGGCTAATCCACCCCCTCCAAGGCTAACAAATACATTTATTCATTTTTGTATGAGTATAATTTTCATGTAATGATTTTCAGTGTATTAATTAAATTAATGATAAATGGAAAAATAATTTAAAATTAAAAAAAATTAAGAAAATAAATACAAAAAAAGTTAAAATATATTCAAGAGTAGCATAAGATACGAGAGAGAGAGAGAAGGAATTTTTTTTTTTAAATATAGTTAATTCGTGACACCCTATAAATGTCAGAAGAAATATCACACACGCCCACACACTCACCCAAGAGAAAGAGAAGATGACAATACGGTTTGAACCTATAACCTCAATGGTATCAGTTCGAACGCCTCCACCATTGAACTACAACCCCAGTAGCTAGAGAAGGAAATTGAAAAAGTAAAAAAACGTGAAAAAATAGGGAGGAGAGAGGAGAGAGAATATAAATTAAAGGACAAACTAAAGATACCAAAAACAATTTTGAAAAGGGGTTAGCGCTTTATATAATAGTATATATATTATAAATAATATATGTTATAATAATTATTATTAATAATAAATTAGGTAAAGTTGGTAATTTTACATAATAATCTTTAAATTTGAGTCATACAGAAAAAAGTATTTGCATTGTAGGAAATTACACCGTTAGTCATATTCAGAAAAAAAGCAAGCGGAATTAGTATGAAATAGTTTAATAATTTAACTTATAACATGTTAAATTAAAAAAAATTATATTTTTGACAAAAATATAAAATTTTATCATTTTAGGAGATATCAAATTCCCAAGTCCCAAATAACGAATATCACACTCAATAGTTTAGTCTGTGAAGAGTGTAGAACTCATTCTAAACTATTTTTTTTAAAAAAAAAAAAAGGAAGAAAAAGCTACGATGATCACCCCGAATTTATGTCAAATTACTAAAAATTTTCTAAAACATTTATAATTACCAATACAATAATACCAGAAAACACCCTATCGCCAATAGGCATAAAGTTTTTAGATACTAATTTCATTTGAAATTTGTTAAATATCATCTGGTCAATCTTTCTTATTTATTTTTACCGGTAAAAATATCATATTGGGTGTTTTCTCCTTTTGCAATATAAATTAATGCAACACCTAAAAGGATATTTTTGTCAGTAAAGAAAATGAGAAAGATTGATCGAAAGGATATTTTTTAAAAACCGCAAATAACACTACTAGAAAAAGAGCAAATAGCCACGGATTTTAGCCACGGGAAAAATCCGTGGCTAATCCGTGGCTATTAGCCACGGATTAGCCACGGATTAGCAACGATTTTCGGTGAAAAAAAAATTTTGAGCTTTAGCCACGGATTGGCCACGGATTACCCGTGGCTGAAACGCAAGCTTTGATCGACAAGTACCAGGGAGCAGTTAATGGTTCGAATAAAGGTCTTGAGGTGGGACAGAGCTCTCGAGATCAACATAAACCACGTAAAGATCGACTACAGCAAGGATCGATGGCACCAAAATCTGATCGGGCACATGAACAGCAAACAAATCCAGACTCCGGCAGCAACTTCCAGTTTCCGGCAACTACTATACCAGTTCCGGCAACTCAGAACCCGAGGAATGCTGCCCATAACGTGGAGATGGAGGAAGCAGAAAATTTGAGGGTTTCACAGTGGGTGGAAGTATCACCATCTCGTGCTCTTAAAAAGAAGACTACGGGCCCCAACAAAAAAGGACACTTGCAGCAGAATAGAGGTTCGAAGGGAGCTGGATACGTCCAAAGACCTGATACTACGGTGGTTATGAATCAGTTTGCGGTTCTTACGGAGTCCCATGCACCAACACGTGATGGAATTTCTTGGAATACAGAAAAAGCACTACAAGAGGAAGGGGAGCTCATGACCCCAACAGAATCTGGTAAAGCAAAAAGAGGCAGCGTGCTAGAGGGGACGGAGTCTGATTCGAGAGAGATGGGACAGTTTATGGCTCCTAGGTATTCGGATATTGGGTACAGCAGTGGGGTGGTGCAAAAGCGGGGTCACTTTGCCACTTCCGAGAACATTTTGGAGTCCGAAAATCAACGTCAAGACAACATAGCAGACGAGGATGGGCATACTAATTTCGATGCAGCGGACATCTCAGCTCCCGAGGAAATGGACCCAGCTTTGGACGACTTTGATGAGCCCACTTTTCTGGGTTCAAGGACTCCACGCGCTGAAATGATTGTGGATGCTGTTAGTAATCAGTTTATGGTTCTTGTGGACTTAGAGACGCACGTGGACCCTCATCACAATGGTTTATCACGAGCACCTGCTCCGCCAATGGTGCGTGATCAACCGAATTTGACGACAGGGGCCTGCATGGGACCCAGGAATATGATCAGGTCCATAGATAACGATGGGGATTTTCCACAAGTCCAGGAAGAAGGCCTGAAAGTGACACCAAAAAAATCGGGGGAAGGAAGCTTGGAAGCAGTTGTGGAGAAGTTCATGCAGCTCTCAAACTCTGATCGTGTTTTACAGTCAGAATTTTTGGAGAGACAAGGTGAATCACGTGTGGATAAAATGGGTGAGGCTATTGCGGTTGATGGATTGGATGCGGCTGAGCTAGTGGAATGGGCTGATGAATGTTACAAGCAGCCCATATTAGCCGGTGATGAGAGGGATCCAATTTTGGATGGACTTGGTCAGGACGAGGGAGAGAAGTCTACTGATTTGGGCTCAGGAACCCAACGGCCCAACAACGAGGTTGCTGGGCAGAATCAGCCCAGTAGCGTGGATGAGCTCAACGAGTTGGGCTCAAAGACATCACAAAGTGGGCGGAATTTTGGGCCACGATATACAGGCCCAGGTGAGAGCCCCTCAAATGGACGACAACAAAGCTTGCGAAAGATTTTGGACAGCGCTGGGACACTTGAATCCACACAGCAGCCCAATTCAGAATCTGGAGCCCAGTCTTCCCAGGAAACTCCAGCAACTGATACTTCTAATGAAGATAGCCCAAGTCAGACCCAATCTAAGGGGTCCAGTAGCCATTCTCATGCAACGTATTCTACAGAGACTCGAAGGAAGCTGCCGAAAATTAAGAAGAACAAGACGGAAATTGCTCCTAGAATCACACGGAGTAAAGCAAAATCTGGTAATTCCTCCCAAAATGTCTGATGATTAATATTATGATTTGGAATTCTCGGGGTTTTAGTGCTCCCGTGAAGGCACGTTATGTCAAGAAATTGAGGAAGAGGCATAAACTACAAATATTGGTAATCTTAGAGCCAAAAATCAAGCTGGATTGTGCGTATATGTCCAGAAATTTAGGATTCGCAGGCGTCCTGGCGAATCCCTCAAACCATATTTGGTGTTTTTTCAGTGAGAATATTCATGTGCAGCCGCTGATTAGTGAAGCTCAACTTATGCACATCAAGGTGACCTCATCTTTGCTTCCCAAACCTATTTTATGTTCGTTTGTGTATGGAAGACATACGAGAAGTGCTAGGATGGAATTATGGAACCTTATGACATCAATTGCCACCCCAGACCCCTGGATCATTGGAGGGGATTTCAATGTGGTTCGAAGAATTGAGGAGAGAAAAGGAGGTGCTCCCCCGCGCCTCGGAGCCATGGATGATTTTGATGAGTGTATCGATGGTTGTGGGCTCATCGATCCTGGGTTTGTTGGAGAACCGTTTACTTGGTCGAATCGAAAGTTATGGGAAAGACTGGACCGAGTTCTTGTATCGTCGGGATGGTTAGACCTGTTTCCAATGTTCAAGCCATTCCATCTTATTCGACATGTCTCGGACCATGCAGCATTATTGATCAAGCCTATGCTCTTGGATGCTAAATCGCCATCTAGCTTTCGTTTTCAAAAAATGTGGCTCCGCTGAGATTAATGAGGGGGATGATGCTGGTTTTGATCACATTCCATCTCTAATTTCTCATGACATTTCTGCCCAGCTGTGTGTTCAACCGACAAAGGAGGAGATTCATGATGCTGTGTTCAGTATAAATCCAGTTTCAGTGGCTGGACCAGATGGTTTTTCGTCCCTTTTCTATCAGAGTTGCTGGGATACTATTCAAATGGATATTTTTGAGGCAGTGGAGGAATTTTTCTCTGGCATCCCTATGCCACGGGCTTTCACTTGTACAACTATTATTCTTTTGCCAAAGTCGGAGGAGGCGACGGCGTGGACGGACTTCCGCCCCATTAGTCTATGCAACATTACAAATAAAATTATGACTAAATTACTCTATGTTCGGCTTGCGAAGGTGCTGCCTCTTGTTATATCGCCTGGGCAGTCAGGTTTCATTAAAGGTCGAGCCATTGCGGACAATATTCTGCTTGCGCAAGAGCTTGTGCATTCATTGAATGAGAAAATACATGGAGATCGTCTTATAGCCAAGCTGGACATGGCCAAGGCGTATGACCGCGTGGACTGGTCCTTTTTGTTTCGCATGCTTCAAAAACTGGGCTTTAGTGATCAATGGATTCGCCTTGTCCGAAATTGTGTCTCCAATTGTTGGTTTTCCGTTTTGGTTAACGGGACCAACGAAGGTTTTTTTCACTCCTCCCGTGGATTGCGCCAAGGAGATCCTATTTCGCCCGCGCTATTTATTTTAGCTGCGGAGTGGTTTGCCCGGGGCCTCGATGATTTATTTCGCCGGAATCGTTCAATGCAGTATATTGATAATCCAGAAGTTTTGGTCTCACACCTTGCCTATGCGGACGACATTATAATCTTCACCAAGGCAGGGGTTTCTGGAATAAAGAAACTAATGGCATTCTTGAAGAGATATGAGCATATTTCTGGGCAAAAAATTAATATTACCAAGAGCTCTTTCGTGGTCTCCAAACGATGTGTGCAGGATCGTGTGCGAAGGATTAAGAGTATTACGGGGTTCTCACAGGCGGAACTACCAATCCGATATCTGGGGGCCCCACTTTATGTCGGCAATAAGCATTCATTGCTTTATGCCCCAATTCTTGAGAAGATGAAAGCATTGTTATTATCTTGGGAGAATCGGCAGTTAACCTATGGTGGCCGATTACTTTTAATCAAGAGTGTGCTTATGTCTATGCCATTATATTATATGCAAGTGTTGGAACCCCCTCAGCTGATTTTAAAGAAGATGGCCAGGTTATTCAACCGTTTTTTCTGGGGATCATATGGAGGCCAACGTAAATTACATTGGGCAGCTTGGAGTGAGATGTGCAAGACATTTACGGAAGGAGGATTGGGTGTTAGGAACCTTGATGACATGGTCAAGAGTTTTTCAGGAAAATTATGGTGGAGGTTTCGACTACAAGATTCCCTATGGGCTAGATTTTTGAAAGGCAAATATGTGGGGGGATTTCATCCGATGGACGTCCCTATTAAAGTTCATGACTCCCCAGTTTGGAAACACATGTGCCGGGTGCGACAATTAGTGGAACCGAATATAGCGTGGCAGTTAGGGGAAGGTAGAGTCTTTTTCTGGCAGGATCACTGGCTACTTGAGGGTTCACTCAAATCTGTCATTGAGCAGCGTCACTACAGCTCAATGCGTGTGGCACAATTTTGGGCAGAACATGATTGGAACGTTGAAAAATTGGATGAAGTGCTACCTTTGAGCGTCGTTGAAAAGGTGGTTTCAGTGCCTATTGCTCATGGTGAAGGTGACAAAATGGTGTGGAAGTTAGATGCTTCAGGTGGCTTCTCTACGAAGTCCATGTGGGATCTTGTTCGAGAGAAGGGCAGTACTTCCACCCTACTCTCGTGCCTCTGGTCCAGCTTGTTCCATGTGCCGTTGGTTGACTCGGATGACATTGGCATGATGCTTAATTTTTGGAGAAACTCAAACTATAAGGGGGGGGAGGTTACGATGCGTCTAATTGTTCCGATTCTCATTATTTGGTATATTTGGGATGCCCGGAACAATGCTAAATATAGAGGACGCAAAATGGTGGCGAGCCACATTGTTTTTAAGATTTGGCGGCACATACAAATGCTTAATGGTGCAGGGATTCTCACGCCGAAGCTGTGGCGCGGAGAGGTGGCCGCTGCCCATTTTTTCCAGGCGACTTATGAGCAGCAGCCAAGGACTGAGGTTAAACTGGTGAGGTGGATCAGACCAGAGTTCCCGTGGCTCAAAATCAATACGGATGGAGCATCGCGTGGTGCAACGAAGGTGGCCGGTGCAGGTGGCATTGCGCGACTGCACACAGGGGCTACTGTTTTTGCTTATTTCAATTACCTTGGTGCTTGCACAAACACACATGCGGAGTTATTCGCTGTTTATGAAGGTTTAAGGCTTGCCAAGGCACGTGGATACCATTGCATTTGGCTGGAATTGGATGCCCAGGTCGTATTGGCACTCATCGCGAACAAGAAGGGCTGCTCTTGGCATTTACAGCATCTCTTATGTAAGATTTTGGCACTTATGCAACACATGGAGGTTAAAATTACACACGTGTATCGTGAAGCCAACCAAGCAGCAGATTTGTTGGCAAATATGGCTTGTGATTCGACAACATCGAGGGTTTTGGAGGCAAATCAAATTCAAGGAAAATTGCAGGGGATAGTGCGACTTGACATTCTTGGTCTTCCATACTTTAGACACAGAGTCAGGAATTAATTGTACTATGAGATGTGCTCTTTTTATATTTTTCGATCCTTGCATAGTGTCTAGATTGCTCATGTATTTTGTCAATTTTCCTATGTGATTTTTACTTCTCATTAATAAAAGGGGTGGGGTCCCCATTTAAAACCCTACGGCGGGCACGTGCCGGTTTTTTTTTTTTAAAAAAAAAAAAAAAAAAAAAAAAAAAAACAAACCACTACACCACTTTAACTTTTTGTTTAATAATTAATTTTTGCTATACTTAAGTAATATATATATTATATTATATATATTGATATATATAATAAATGATTCGATATATTACATACGTATAAGATTAGATATACTTATATATATGTGTATTTATATATAATTAGCTGTATATATATTAGATGTATAAGTACATATATAACATATATTAGATATATAATACACTAATATATGTTTATTTCATATAGATGATTGATAATATATAGTACATATGATTAGATATATATATATATATTGGATCTATATATACGTACACTACATTTATAACATATATTAGATATGTTCTATATAGATATATACTTATATCATATAGACTATATATAGAGGATTAGAATGTACATATAATATATTAATATATATGAGATACACATTGACATATACGTATATTGATATATGTATATATGATATATATACTTGGAAATATATATACACATATATTGATATATATATATACTTGAACATATGTATATATATACATGATATATATATATATATAAATATAGCCATGGATTAGTCACAAATATATATATATATATATATTGGTACATATATACTTGGATATATAAATATATGTATCACTATAAATTTACATATGTATCAATATATATATATATATATATATATATAAATTTATCTGTGGTGCAAAAAAAAATGAAAAAAAATAATTAGCCACGGATAAATTTTTGTTATTGATATTTTAATTATCTCAATATAAATTATCTATATATACTTGGATACATATATATATTTATACATATATATACTTGGACATTTATATATATATTGATACATATATACTTGGACATATTTAAAATAGATACATATCTATCAATATATATACTTGGACATTTATATATATATATATATTGATACATATATACATGGACATATTTAAAATAGATACATATATTGATATATATATATATATATGATATATATACTTGACATATATTATATAATACCACACATATACGAAGATATTGACAAATTATCACGAATTAAAGTTGCTATTATCTAAATATAAATTATATAAATAGACTTTTGTTATAATTTTTGTTTTTGATATATTAGTTTATTAAATATTTGTCATAAAAAAAAAGTTGAATATTGAACGATAAAGTTAAAGGTAAATATCTTTATTTTTTAAAAAAAAATAATTGGTTAATAATTTATAAAAATTACTAAAATTAAATTAAAAAAATTGATAAAACTAATGAAATTTATTAGATAATTTAAGTTTAAAATATTGTAACAATATAGTTTAAGTATAAACAAAATCAATCAATAACCAAAGAACTCCCTTGGCGCAACGGTTACATACTCCATTTATAACATTGATGTCCCGTGTTCGAATCTCCTTGAGCGCAAAAAAAAAAGCTTGGGGACGCGGGTTTCAGGTTCGGGTTGGGGCGCGGGTTCGGGTTGGGCAGCGGGTTTGGGTGTAATTAGCTTTTTTTTTTTCCAGTGGCCACGGATTAGCCACGGCCAAACCGTAGCTAATCCGTGGCTGTTAGCCACGGCTAGGCCATGTCTAGAAAAAAGTGGCCAAAGTTGGCCACGGTTTGCTCGTGGCTATTAGCCACGGCTTGGCCATGGCTTGGCCGTGGCTAAGCCCAGCCGTGGCTAAAAAGCTATGGCGAAGGTTAGCCACGCCACTTTTAGCCACGGAAAAAATCCGTGGCTAATCCGTGGCCAATCCGTGGCTAATCTCCTTGGCCACGGATTTTTTGCCAAATCCGTGGCTAAATGCCTTTTTTCTAGTAGTGTAAATTTAACGGGAAACATTTGAAAACCTTACGTCTACTACTACGGAGTGTTTTTTGATAGCGGTGTGAAAATACAAAGGGTATTAATAATTAAATGTTGTAGGGTGTTTTTGTAATTTGACACAATCTTTGGAATTGTCACTGTAATTTTCCAAGAAAAAACCAAAAAATAAAAAAATAAAAAGAAGAAAAAAAATATTCTTTTGCCCTTATTTGGTTCAAAATTTTGAAAATACCCGAGTTTGAAAAGGAATTTAAAAAGTAACCTTGAATGAGATTGAGGATCTTGTTCATACTATGCCTAGAGAATATTTTAATTTTTTTAGGTTGGCTGAGCTCGATGATCTTGGCCAAATCCTTTTTTTTTTGTAATGCAGGAAACAACAAAAAGAAAGGGGGCTTCTCTTAGGGAAAATTGGCAACTTCAGGACTTAAGGGATGCCTTATATAATTGTAGGTTATTTGACCTGGCGTGCATATGGTATTAGTATACGTGGTGTAATCGTAGAATGACTACTGGCACAACTAAGGAGAGACTGCATAAAATTGCTCGGCTAACATTTATTTATTTTTTATTTCATTTAGTTGGCTGAGTTTGGCTAACTCGGCCAAGTTTTTTTTATTTTTTTTTTCAGCGATTTGGAGAAAAAAACGAGTAAAAAATTATGATCATTTAAATATTTTAAGTTCAGTATATTGTTATGAACAGAGAAATATAAATAGACAACAATTAACTTGACTTCAAAAATAAAATATATGTATACACATTTAAACAAAAAATTAGTGAGGACTAAATAAGCAAATACGTGCATTCAGATAGAAATACTTTGATACTAATAAAATATGACATAGAAAGAGATAATGAGGATTACATTTAAGTTAAAAATGTCCAAGCACGAACATATAACAAATAAGTGCTGTCGTATACCAGTTTAATGGCATTGTTGATCTCGTTGCCTTACTCTTTCCCGGACTTGTGCCTGGTCCATCTCATTATGAATCGGTGGTAACATGACGGCTACGTCATTGTTCTTTTAGTCACTTGGGATTGTGGACTGAGTTGAAATCAAGTTTTGGCCAATATGCCTCGTCCTAAATAGGCTCGAATCTACCCTCATATGTTTGCTGGTATGAGTCTATACTGTAGTACTACGCAAATAATTGACTGATGTCTATTGAAAACTGGGTTGCCGCTGCTAAGGCATGTGAGCAGGGTATGCCAAATTGTTGTCAAATACCACAGGAGCAGTTACCCTTAGTTAGCTTCAAAACAAAGTAAGAACCAACCTTGTGGCCTATGTCTCTTGTAGGAATTGATACTGTACGTTTGTGATACATGAAGTTCTCGATGGCATGCAATTGTGAGGCGTCTTTGTAGAGATTATAATAGCCATATGTGTGATCGGTCCATGGTTGGTTATTTGCTCATATGCCGTTTACCATCGCTGAACTTTGATGGAACCAAATTATATAGTCGGCCTATGGGTTTTGAGGTTTAGCCATTCTACGACCGTCTCAGGATTCCACTTCTGCAGTGCAAGCATATAACAGGGTAGTTGTTTTAATGATTTCTAGTCACAATACAATAAGAAATGAGCACGCATTAATCCCTACCAAGGTTTCTGCTACCTTATCTGATAATCTAGCTGTGTATGAATTTGTGTTTTTATGTCTTCAGCTTTGTAAGAGTATTTATCACGGACTTGACTCACCATCATTCCTGCAATAATGTTTTCGTCCAAGTTTAAGTGATCTCCTAAATCATTCATTACGATGCACGTATGTGGTCCAGTGTTCCTTGTGATTTGCCAAACTCCACTTCTGTCTTTGAGAACGGCGCGGACTCTCCAAATGTATTCATACAAGCTGTGTTGCTTTGTTATAGCTAGTAAATAGAGGAGTTGTTGCATAACTATATTGAACAGGCGAAGGCACATACACATCTTGGGGGATGCTAGAACTATAAGGCAAAAATTGCATTTAGGGCGCAAATGAAGGACCTGGTTCGGCACCATGCACGTTAGAAGGCCCGGCTTTGTCACGTTGAACATTGGACTCTCCAGCCTAGTTTGGCCTAACACGGCGTCCTCCCCCGCGCCTTGGATATGGATTTCTTATTGCACCTACAAACACAGGTGCATTGAATGTCTGACTAGTTATTCCAATTTTTGCTCTAGCCACGTTCTCCAACATCCTTGCGTGCTCTGCAATATGTGGAATATTGTGTCGCATAGCCTCCAATCGAATATAGTCCGAAGCCTCCAACTATCAACGTAAGGGAAAAAATTTATTACTTAAAAATTTTCAAAATACAACTACTAATTTAATTCATGCAATGTTTAAAAAGACACTAACCACGACATGCCATACTGGCGGATTGGAAGATTGATAACCCTTTCTTTGGGCGTACTCTTGTGGTGGTGTGATTTGTCGAACTGTATGCCTTATATACCACTCCAAATAACCATCCTCGACATGTGATACCCTAGAGTGATTGGGGGCATTAATAATGAAGTCTTGTATGTTATTCCACATCTGTATGTAATTAGCGTACGCCAATCCCCAATCCTTAGTAGAACTAGGACCCCTCCTATCTATTATTGGCAATTTCTTTCCGCTATATCCATGTTAGGCAGGATATTTTGTCTTATCCTGAACTGTCTAAAAACACGTTCGACATGATGAAACTTAATGATCGCATAATTCAGAAGTAGTACTGAAGCATGCCAGTACTCCACCCATCGATCATCATGTAGTCCCTTCTCGGGGGGCATTGGGGTCATACAGACGACATATGAACTGCAAATAATTCACAATACTTCATTATTTCACATATGAACAAATACAAAGTACATTAATTTAGGTTTACATATAATAATGTTATACCTGATTGTCACACATCCTATCAAACAACTTTCTTGCGATAGGCAACGAGTGCCTAATCGTATCTGTATGTCTATAATAATTAATCCACCTACAATTTCATTTGCACAGGATTCACAAATTACACATCATCAAGAGATAAAGCTATCACACAATATAATTATTTAGAAACACATCCATTGGACTAAAGAAAATGGCTCACCTAGCACCAAACGGGACCGTGGTTCATTTGCTGTCATCATTATTCAAAACTTGCCATGATAGTAACCTTGTAAACACGGGTACTGGTGTTATTGTTGTGATATGAGACCATGCCCAAATCTACAATACAAAAAAAAAACCAACACAAATTAGTTTTCTCTCATTCTTAAGCATTAATATGAAAAATAATATGTTAATTTAATATCTAAAGTAATTGAATTGGGTCAGATATCGAATTTGCCTCTCTCCTTGAAGTACTGGCCAGCTCCCGATGTAGGAATGCTAACACAGCAAAGGCCTAGCTAAAAGACTGGGTATATTCGACATCATTTATATGAAGTAAATTGTGACGACCCAGGTAATCCATGCTTTATTAATATTATTACTATGTACATGCAAGAGTCTATTTAAACTCAGTACATATGAAACGCCAAAATCAATACAAGTTACATCGTATCACTAAACAACTTGCAAGCGACAAGTAAAAACCAAAGGCGAGTACGCAGCGGAATCTAACATCTTTCTTTCTAATAAAATGCCTCGAACGGTTCTTCTTCTTCCACAATTTCGGTCTCATCTAAAACATAATACATATTCAACATCAACACATGTTGAGTAGAAACACATACTTCAATTACATAAGGTGCTCGGGTGATAGTTGCACATAAAGCACATATAAAGCACACATTTTGCACTTTTCTACCTTTCGTCACCTAACAGTGACCCTTATGACTACCCATGCCGAATATACAACCAGCACATTTCTCCCGCCCGCCTTATCCTCCGGTGGTCGTATCCCGGGCATACGCCGAATATTTTCCTACGACCCTCTCTCTTGAGTAGAACACTCCGTCTACCCAAGGGGGGATTAGGAGATGGAGGGAGTGTGAACTCTTAAAATCGGCTACTCAATAGTATGTCCCGGCGGAACACACCCAAACCACTCCGGCACATTTGGGCCCATTCACATAATATCACATAATCACATAATCATGGAAGTTTATGAAAAATTGGTATATGTATAACAAATCTCATTTCTTTTAAGAAAAACAAATATGTGTATAAGTTTGATATGTTTAATAAGAAAATTAGTATACTTATGTAACTACGAACTTACTTTTAAACACTTTTTAAGATCAATATGTTTTCTTCTCAAAAATACCATTTTTGCAAGAAAATTAGTTTACATACTTAAAAACAACTACTTCATATACATAAAGATAGTAAGATTTGTGATCTAACATATTTGCATAGATTTGCTAGCTAACAAGTTAACCATAACATATCTAATAAACCTTCCTAAGCACATCACAAACACAAAATACCTATCAAAGAGTAATTCAAGAGAGAATCCTAATAACTAATCACACTTTATGAGCACAATAACAAGACAATCATTTCAACATGAATATAGCAAATAAAGCATATAAACATGGAGCAAATATCTCTAAGCCCAAAATTGGAGGGCATGTTTGGCAAAAGCTATCACTCAAGGCCAATCAAGCTTGTGTATTTTACATAGCTTGGCACAAGAGTATGGAAGCTTGCCTTGTAGGAAGATCCTACTCAAAAGAAGGAAAGAAAACACTTATGAAATCAAAGTAGGTTTCTACCTTAGTTTATACTTGAAAGGGGTATAAAGAAGAGTGAAAGGATGATGTTTGTGGAAGAAGCTTGAGAGAGTATAGTGTGTGAAGGTGTGAGGACGTTTATGGGGGTGGGGAAGTGTGTGGGAGGTCCTATTTATAGTGGAGAATGAGGATAGAAGCCAAGACTTGAGGACTAAGTTTTAATAAATGCAAATCTCCCTATTTAATGCAAATCTCCCAACTAGGCTTAAAATTAAATGCCTAATTAAATGAAATCTTCCACCTCCCTCATCTATTTCTAGCCTTGGTGTAACCCTAATCCATGAGTCATGAATCTAAATGATAGAAGACCACACAAGTGTATAAATTCTAGAAGAAATTCATCTTCTATTAGTGTAGGATATTTTAATAAAATACTAAAGAAAATCAACCAAAACCTGATTTTATTTTATTGCCATAATTGTATAAGATCTGAAATTATCTACTTGTTTTAGATAAAATTCGAATTTGCCTTTATTTTATTGTTAAAAACCTAAAATTAGGGTTTTAGGGCATAAAATTAGGGTTTTGGAGCATAAAATCCGAAAATTCATAATTAATTTAGAAAAATTCCAAAATTATGAAATTTAATCTTTATAAATCAAGAATTATATGTATACTTCCCAGAAATTACAAATGTTTTAGTTAAGTTTTCGAAAATTGCAATTTAGGACATAGAAAGTTCGAAAATTGTGTTCGAATGTCAAATTCCTCTAAAATTTGGAAAATCAT
This sequence comes from Petrea volubilis, assembly GCA_026212405.1. Classification (NCBI taxonomy): domain Eukaryota; kingdom Viridiplantae; phylum Streptophyta; class Magnoliopsida; order Lamiales; family Verbenaceae; genus Petrea; species Petrea volubilis. Next base: position 21,129,106 of record CM047870.1, read on the forward strand.
GTAATTCATTCAAAATTGATTTTCTCCATGCATAAAAGTCTAGAATACTTAGTTATATTATTTTTTAAACTCATAAGTATTTAATAGATGAATTTTTTCAAGAGTGGTAATCGAAATTCGAAAATTGGCATTTTACCGTTCAAATTATAAATTGATCTAAAATTTGACTAAAATGTGAAAATGACATTTTCAAGAACATAAGACATTATATCAATTATTTAAATATTAAAGATTACCAGGTCGTCACATAAATAATGCAGTCCGACAAATTTTTGACTTTTCTCAGGCATCTGTACGCTTGAGATCAAGCCCAAGGCCACATATTGGGCATATCACATGACAACACATGGTGATGAACAGTTAATTATTCGGTGGTTTTGGAGGCGATTGAGAATGGCTTTGACAACAATACATGACGATATAATATCCGGGGCATTTGGAACAAATCCCAACAACTCACCACATTTTTCGAACCAGTTCTTTCCCTTCTGTACATGACCTACCAAAGCATTGCCCCTAACAGGCAATGGCCACAAAATGGCAACGTCGTCTAACATCAGTGGCTTCGCCAATTGGAAAGTGAAACGTATTTGTTTTCGGCTGCTACCTCTCCACCAATGCAATAATAACTACACGATCTATCTCGATCTGACCACACCTGGGCACTCTACAGAATCCCATACCATACAACACTTGCAACACATTAACGTGAAGCGGGTGTTCTTTAACAATATTCCAAAATTTCATGTGCATCACCCTAACATGCAACGGCTCAATCTCATCATCTCCTATTACTAATTCGGACCTATAATTGTCCTGTTCATATAACATACCCAAACTCTCGGGACCACTTAACTGATGACGAGTCGATATACCTCTTGAAATAAGGTTAACAAAACTTGACTGCACATACATATATCGAGTGTAAGATTAGAACCATAAAATTGATAAATAATATAGGTATAGTTATATTTTTGTAAAATTTTATAATAACAATTTTTTTTAACATCGGCCCTATAATTAAATAAATAATTCCATAAATATTTTAAAGAATACTCCAAACAAACTACGTTTTACTATTTTTCCAGGGTCTCATTTTATTATGCATCAATATAATTGAATTCAAAATTTACCATAAAATGCGTCTATTTAAATTATATATAAATATATACTTCTGTTGGTAGAAAATGTACGAAGAAGTAAATAAACTATGCTTCAAATAACTAAATGAGGAAAATGCATTAACATAGAATGACATACATAAAATGAATAATGCAAAAGGACAACATGTTTACATAATAATATAGATGCACATTTGTATTTCATATTACCACGTGATACATAGTAATCTATCTATTTAATTACTTCAATAAAAATTTTATTTTCTCCGTTGTCCAACAAATATTAACAAATCAAGGCTAATAATTAAAAAAACAGACTGACTATACATATTAGAGAGTCAAAGTTCCAACACGTGCAATAATCGCAACTACAATAAGTTAGAAAAAAAAAATAGCAAATATCAGATATGAAAATCATTCACTGCATATAGAATACTAAATGGAAAATAAACTTTCGCACTTACAAATTCTCCTTCATGATTAATCAACTGCAAAATGATAAAAAATTAAAAATAATCAAAAAATTCTCCTTCATGATTAATCAACTGCAAAATGATAAAAAATTAAAAATAATCAAAATAATTTTCAATTAATAAAAATAAAAATCATCAAATCAACTACTGCAATAAAAAAAAAAATTCAAACTTATAAAGCATACTACGCATAGTGAGGGAATGAATGTGGCGGTAGATGTTATATATAGAGGGGTAGTGGGGGGAAATTTAAAATTTGAATAGTCGAATCCCACATGCTCGGCCATTACTGCTTTCTGAAAAGTTTCTCCAAAGCATTCTGAGAAACGATTTCTGCAAAGTAGAAAAAGAAAAAAAAAACATACATTGGCTGAGGTCACCAATTGCGGGCAACACTAAAAAAAGATAAATATATAAATAATATGTTGGCCGAACTTCGTGACCTCGGCCTATATTTAATATATATATATATATATATATATATTTCACAGGTTGGCTGAGATCACCATGCTCGGCCAACAAAAAATAATTAAATTATTCTACCCTGCAGATCAAGGTCTGCAACGCACAGTATGGTCGAGTCTATCAATCTCGTTCAAGGGTAATTTCTAATTTTTTTTAAATTGGGATATTTTGAAAATTTTGAACTCAGATAAGGGGTTTTTTTTTTTAAATTTTAACCCAAAAAGGTGTAATGTTTAAATTTTTAACATGTAAAAAATATTCTTTAAAAATATGACATAACTCGCCATCGTCGATGGCGAGTTTATTAAAAAATTAATAAAATTTGTAATAATTTATTATATTTTATCGAAAAAAATAATAATAATAAAATAATGAAACTCGCCAACACTGTTGGCGAGTTTAAAAAAAAAAAAAGAAAATTAAACTCGCCATCGGTGATGGTGAGTTTTGAAAAACAAAACAAAACAAAAAAAAAATTATAATCACCAAAGAAAGTACCGTGCCCAGTTTAATTTTTTTTTTCCATTGATGAACTCTGCCCAGTTTTCTTAAATTTCTATTTGTGAAAGTACCGTGCCCCAAAGAAACAACACCAAATCATGACTTGGTTCAAGTACCTCTCTCTCTCTCTCTCTCTCTCTCTCTCTCTCTCCATAAATATATATATATATATATATATATATATAAATCATGACTTGGTTCAAGTACCCCTCTCTCTCTCTCTCCATAAATATATATATATATATATATATATATAAATCATGACTTGGTTCAAGTACCCCTCTCTCTCTCTCTCCATAAATATATATATATATATATATATATATGCATGTTTATATATATATACACACACTTACATTTATATAAGCCAACATTACTTTGTTTTACTGTTACTTTTTTTTTGAATTATCTTATTTTTCTCTAAACTATTGTGTTAATATGTTTAAGCTTAATAAATTTCAAGGGATATACGAAAATATTTACTATTATAATTCAATTTCGTTTTTCTTCTTGGTATGCACACGTGACATAGCTTTAAACGATTATTATTATTATTATTATTAAATAAATATAGTAATTCTTTTTTTTTTTGATAAGTAAAAATTAAGTTTATAAATTTAAAGGATAGTTACACTCAAATAAATATAGTAATTCGAATCAACTAAAAAACTTGAATTTCTTACGGTCTCGAGTTATCTCAACCTATTATATATATATATAAATAAATAGTCTTTGAAATTTAATTTTGTAATAAAGGGCAAATAACTGAAAAAGCTTGATTGGAAGAATTTGAGCGATTGAAGAGGAGATGCCGACTAGCAAGACATGCATGGAAGGAAGGAAGGGGGCAGGCAGAAACCAAAGTCTACTCCACAAATTCTGCCAACGCTGAGTGTAGGGGGCCCACACTAAACTCGCCATCCGTGATGGCAAGTTATTAATTTTTTTTTCATTTTTTTTTAAACTCGCCACTCCTAATGGCGAGTTTTATTTTGTTTTTTTACGTTTTTTTCAAACTCGCCATCACAAATGGCGATTTTAATTTTTTCTATTTTTTTTTAATTTCGAAATCGCCAACACTGTTGGCAATTTTAATTATGTTTTTTTTGTTTTTCAAAACTCGCCATCACTGATGGCGAGTTTAATTTTTCTTTTTTCTTTTTCCTGAAACTTGCCAACAATGTTGGCGAGTTTTATTATTTTAATATTTTTTTTTCCCGATAAAATATAATAAATTATTACAAATTTTATTAATTTTTTAATAAACTCGCCATTGACGATGGCGAGTTAGGTCAGATTTTTAAGAAATATTTTTTACATGTCAAAAATTTAAACATTACACTTTTTTGGATTAAATTAAAAAAAAAAAAACCCAGATAAGGGCCAAAACAATCTTTTTTTTTGAAAAAGAACTCATTCTAACCTGACAAGATGTTGGAGTGATTATCTTGAACTCTCTCTCTAGTAACACTGTCAAACTGTCAAATCTCATTTATTTGAAATTTCATGGCTCCCAGGCGGACTTCAAACAAGATGACTGAAGATTTGGTTACTTTGTTTCCAAATATGAAAGGCTGGATGTGGATACATTAAATATTAATCAATGTTTTCAAAATCGGATCGGATCGGCCGGACTGATCGGTTCAATCAGTGATCGAAGTTTGGTCCGGTCCGAGCTATCCTCAAAAATCGGGACTGATTTGGCCCGCCAAGAACCGGTCAAAACTGGTGAAAAATCGGTCGAACCGGTCTCGGTTCACGGACCGGTTCGGCGGGCCGTGTATTTTTAATTTTTTTTCCTAATTTAGGCTTGGGCCATTTGGCTTTCTTTTCTTTTTCTGTTTTTTTTCCTGATTTGGGCTTGGTTCGGTGTTGCCATCTGTTGTTGTTTTTTGCTTCTAAAGGTCAGACTTGGACTAATTCTTTTAGTTTAGTAAATCTAAAGGTAAGACTTGGGCTAAATCTGATTTTTGAGTTTGATTTTGATTTATTTTGGCCTAATTCTTTTAGTTTAGTTCAAATCACAATTTTTATATTGGTCTTTAATTTGAGTATCTTACAGTGACTATATGCTAGGGAGGGTAAAAAAAAATCCATGATAAAGATAATGTTGACGAAATAGGCTGTATTTGTCAAATTTTTAAAAGTATACTTATGCTTTAAAAATTCATTGGAAAATTTAAAAATATCAAAGAGTGAAAATTGGATTAAACCCATTTTTTGTTTTCAATACAATTTTGTTTTTTTTAGAGAAGATAGTAAATACAAAATGTGTTTTTCGAATTATCTTGTTAATTATTATTTGTTAGCTTTGGTTTGAATGATGAGTTGGATTTTTATTAAATAGTAAGGTAAATTTATTATTATTATTATTATTATTATTGGATTTTCTCTAAAACTTTTTTATGTATTTATGATTTTTTTATATAAAAAATTAATTTAATAATTATTACATATTTATGACGTCACACCGGTTGAACCGGTGGTCGAACCGGTAACCAATAAGGCCGCCGATTCTATATCCGGTCCGATTTTCAGAACATTGATATTAATATACAGCAGAATTGTTTATTTTATCAAGTCCCTAAATCAATAATAAAATACAGCAGTTCATGAATTCATTATTTGAAAATTGGAGAATCTTTTGCTTAGCGGGACCCGGAATCTTTCTTCCGAAAAGAAACAACGTTAGCAACTTTCAACTTCTGAACTGAAAATTGTTTTATTAATTTATTAGCCTACCGATTCGGTTGTTTAATTATCTGTACCATTAATAAAGCTTGTAGTGGTCTAATCACTGCTTTGATATTTTTGGTATTTTGGAATTGGAAATGATATTAACACTCTAAATTTTTTTATTGAAGCTCCATTCTTATTATTTTATTAAGAGATTGATTAAAATCCCAATTAATTTATAAAATATTATTTATATTATTTTTGAATTATAAATATACCATCTTTTCTAATATGCGTCTTTCTTTTATTTTTTTAATCATCTATCAATGGTGAAACATATGAAAACATTCCACAAAAAAAAAAAAAAACAAAAAAAAAGGAAAAAAACTCTTGACATAAAACTCAATAAGTTAAATATGCAAATTATTTTCAAAAGCAAAATATAGTATAATGCAAAAGATAATATATTTTCATTAGACGTATAAAAGTTGAACTTAAGTATTTTTAAATACGTCTATTCTCGCAAAAAGGAAAAAGAAAACAATAATCACAGGAATAAGCAATCTTCATATAAAGAAATATAATAAAGTACATCCAATTTTATTTTTTCTTTTCTGGATTTTTTTCTGCTCTTGCTTGTGCTTGCCAAGAAATAGAGAAAAGAATTTGATTTTCTACCCTAGGTTATAGCCGTTGTCCCACCAAATTAAAAATAACGTGAATTGATTGTGACCCACTGTAATATTATCCAACAAATCAAATTAAGTGATACTTAAATGGTAAGATGGTATTTTAGTCAAATGTGTAAAGTTAAAATTTGAAGTGGAATGCTAACATCATCTCCCTTTTTGAATATATGGTATTTTTGGTGTCCACTTTTGTTTATTTTTTCTTTTCTCTCTCTTCTTCCACATTGCTCTGTATTTTTTCACATCCCCCCCCCCCACCCTCTCCTTCCTATTATTCAATATTTTTTCTCTCTCTTTGTGTTTGCTTTCTTAAGCATATTATAATTTTGTTTTTTGAAACTATTTTATTTTTCACTTATCATTAATTTAAAAAAAATTCAAATAGTTATTAAAAAAAATTGTACTCAAAAAATCATATTAGTAAATATTATATTTTTATCTTAACAAAATTTAAGCATGTGATTAAATTATATTATTTTTATATTTTACACACACATCAAGTGTGTTACATTGCTAGTTAACAATGATTTGGGAATTGTATAAAAGGGCGAATTACAAATACCTCCCCTGAGGTTTGCTCCCCTTGAAGTTTGCATAAATTATGTAATAGTGGATGGATAATGAGAAATACCAAAATTGCCCTTTTCTTAGATTAAAATATTGTGAAATTAGAATGTTTTGTGTAAGTGTAGTGTGTGGACTAAGCTTGCTTTTTTATTTGAAATTTTTACTTGATTTCCAATATTTGCTTTCATTTTTATATGGGTTGTGCATTATTGGTTTCTATATGTTGTTTTTTTTATTATGCCCATTTTTTAGTTTATGTTTGTTGTGTATTTTTCAATACTCGTGCTCTTGAAATCGACTTTTGTCTTGTTCTAACAAGAATGAGGGGATAAAACATACTTGCTAGTTGTGCATTACTTGGGTCAGTAAGCTGACTTACCAAATGTAGACCCTGACTTATACAACTTGCTAGATCTTATTGATGATATTAAACATTCATTTAATTTAGAGTTTGTGCCTGAAGAAATATCATGTAATATTGTTGGGATTGATGTGTAATGCCCCGGTACTTCCTACTATTTTATTATTTTTTTATATATTATATTTCATGCAATATTTTAAAAACTATTATATATAGTTTAATTTTTTATGCAATTATTATGTGACACTTATTTTATATGTGTGAATTATGTGTGCTTTCATCATTAAATGTGCATTTGCTCTATATGCATTTTTCAAAATTATAATAGGAATTATTTGTAATAAAGTCATAAATATAGTATTTTTATATTTCGAAACAAATAAATATATATATGTATATTTTCAAAATAAATATAAAGTGTGTTTTCAAAAACATGGATAAATAGGATCATTTTTGCAATATAAGATATTCAAATAGAAAAGATGTTACTTCATTCATTAAATCCTTGTTTTGGATAAAATCTTAGATAAGATAGGAAATAATCATTGATTGTAGATTTTATGAATTGTATGATGCTTTACACAGAAAATAAAAATAATATATTGCAATACATATATATTCAAAATTATTTTATATGCTAAGTATTTATATTACATATATATATACATTCATACACAAACGAATTGATATTATTATATATATATATATATATATTCTTGTACATATACATATATATATATGCAATACTATAATACATATTATATACATACATTTCGTACACATACATATATATATATATTCTACTTTTTTAAGATTAATATATTCATATATATATATATAAATTTGTACATATACATATATTTACATAAATAGATATATATATATATATATATATATACTTACATAAATAAATTAATACATATGCTCAAAATATCATTGTCTTCATTAAATGAATTCATACACCTAGATTACTAGATAAATCAAGAAGATATACACTTATATTAATCTTGCTAAACTTAGCCAACATTTGTAGGGATAGTATTAAAAGAAGATGCATGTGTTATCATCATTTTATGCCAACATTTCAACATCATTAGGTTAGTGAATAAGATGATTGCATTTAATGAAAATATCCTAATTAGATCACGCATTAATTATGAAAAAAGACCTTATTGTATAATAATTTTTGTGTCTTGATCACAACACTATAAATAGGGGGGAGGGATTGCTCACATTTTATCACACATGCACAATACACAAATCCCGCCTAAAACACCCCACTCACACTCACCTTACTCTAAACACACAAAACACTTCATATTTATAGTAAATCTTCTACCAACATATATATATATATATACACACATAAACCCTTCTTTTTACATATATATATATATATATATATATACATATTAGCCCTCTATACAACCCCTTAAATCCATAAAATACTCTTGAAAATGTAGGAGTTTCCTTAATTGCATAAGTTAGTTCTAGTTCTAGTTTTACATTGTATTGACGTGTGTTATGAATATTTTTACTCAACCATTGTATCCACGTGTGTTATGAATATTTATTTTTAGAAAAAATGCTATAGTCCGCAAAGAGGAAGGCACCACCGGGCATTATGAAGCTTTTGATTTGATAGAGTTACTTATTTATGATTTTTCTAAGTTGTACTAAATCTTTTTGTAAAACTATTATTTTCTCAAAATGTTGTTCTTGTGTAAAAGGATATTTCACACTTTTAGTGTGTTAAAGTTACGACTTATTGCGTTATGTTAACTTTTTTTATTTTCGTTATAGTACTAAAAGGTACTATTTTATGAAAATTATGTACTCTTATTTTTGGAAAGGCTATTTTATTGTTAATAAAAAAGAAGGATATTTTTTTGGGTTGTGACATGATGAGAAGATGTTGATCACTAATGATAACAATATGTTGCTTAAGTTTGAAAGAAATGCCACTATTGACTTAGTATCTGTTTTTGTCGATGATGTGCAAAGTGGTGGTGATGTAGGTAATGGTAGGGATATTGGGTGTTATTGTAACTTGAATTTAATGATGGCCTCGATCTATGCAAAGAAGCAAACTTCAAATTAAAGAAGCTTGAAGAAGAGAACTCAAACTTTACTACTTAAGAGTTTGGGTTCAAATTGAATTCTTCTTGAATTAGATAATGCTTATCTCTTAGCGTGAGATAATGCTTATCTATTGGGATTGGATGATGTTTATCCGTTAGTATTGGATCATGCTTATCCATTGGGATTGGAAAATACTTATCCTATCTCTTGAAGGCTATATATATGTGCTCTTGGTAGACATTTAGACAATGAGTGAAGAGGCAAGAAAGTAGAGGTAAGAGAGAAAAGAAGAAAGAAGAAAGAAGAAATAGGACAGCATTGAGAGGCTTGAAATTAGAGAGTTTGCAAACACATAAAACATAATTATTTGTGAAAAGAATTGTGAGATTATTCTATTGAGTGTTGGGTATAATCAGAGAATATTTTCTCTAATTATTGTAACTCTCTATAAATCTCATTATAGTGGAATCGCTCCTTGCCCTTGGATGTAGGCTTGTTATTAGCCGAACCATGTAAATATTGTGTTAACCTATGGTCGCCTATTTAAAATAAATGCACTACTTAATCCAGGTGTTAACCTAACAAACTGGTATCAGAGCCCTGGGTGTTGGTACATATGTTTTGGTATTTCCTATTAAGTTAGGATGTCGACAACAAAATTTGATGTTGAGAAATTTGATCGAAAGATCAACTTCACATTATGGCAAGTGAGGATGTGTGTCATCCTCATATAGAATGGAATTCAGAAGGCTTTGGCTGGTGTAAAGCCAGAGGCCATGTCGAATAATAAATGGGAAGAGATGGATGAGAAAGTATGCTCGGCTATACATTTGTCTTTGTTAAATGAAGTTTTGTGCCAGGTGATAGCCGAAAAGACAACAAAAGATCCACTACTAGAAAAAATGCTTTTAGCCACGGATTTGGCAAAAAAGCCGTGACCAAGAAAATTAGCCACGGCTCGGCCACGGATTAGCCACGGTTTTTTCCCGTGGCTAAAAGTGGCGTGGCTAACCAGGGCCAAGGCTTGTTAGCCACGGCTGGGCTTAGCCACGGCTAAACCATGGCTCTTAGACACGGGCGAGCCGTGGCCAATGTTGGCCACCCAAACATAGCACGGGGCCTGGCCGTGGCTAAGGGCCACGGCTTAGCCACGGTCAAGCCGTGGCCCTTGGCCACGGCTCTGCGGTGGCCAAGGGCCACGGCTCTTCAGTGTCCAATCCGTGGCTAAAGCGTGTGGATTAGCCACGGCAAGCCGTAGCTAATCCGTGGCTAATTCGGCCAGAAATCTGTAAATTTGGTTTTTTTTCGTTCCGAACCAGCCTGCAATCAAAAAACCCAAACATTCCAATGTATCCAATCAAGATGATGATCACGGATCGTCCAATACCAAATGCATCATCAAATTATACACCAAAATAACGATCACGGATCGTCCAACACCAAATGCATAATCCAACAAACACCAAATATTTCGTTGACTAAAATGTAGAAAGATTCAAATATTGCTAATCCAACAAAATAATGATCTCGGATCATCCAACAAACACCAAATATTTCGTTGACTAAAATGTAGAAAGATTCAAATATTGCTAATACAATACAAACTTATAGTAGTTAGAGAGTACAAGTTATTAAAATATCAAGACGTGTCAATGTCTAAAAAGGTCTAACATCATCATCATCATCATCATTATCATTGTGCTCATCATCACGTATGTAATTTGGAGGAGTGTGTCTAGAGGTGGATCGCTGTCCTCCCGATGAAGTCCTACGAGAACCTCTCTGTTGGGAGGGGGTGGACTGTACATGTATATGAGGTGAACCAGCTGACGGGTGTGGCTGATTAGGCGAAGAGGCGACTACTCCTTGGGTCAAAATTTGAACGCTCTGAAGCAAGGCATTGAGGGTCTGCTTCACCTCAGTTAATTCAGATGATTGTTTCTTCTCGAACCTCTCGAACCTTCGCTCCAACTCAGTCGTACCCGGATCCTCCCATTTCGGAGGATAAGTCTGGGAGCTTGAACTTCCCGTACTAGGTGATCCACCTGGCACGCCGTACCACCGACCCTTATTCGGTTTAGCCACAGTCTCCTTCCACACCTATAAATCCGTGAATATAATTAGATTTAGTCATAATATATCATTAATATGTATCTATATATTATATTAAAATATGAAAAAAATGAAAGTTATTTTGACTTACATCGAGCTTGGATGGTCGAGATAGGGGGGTGCCATCAGCAGATTGAGGAGGCGGCTGGGAATTAATTTCTTCCCACTTCTCCTTAAATGCGTTCAACGAGTTTTGAGGTTCAAACATTAGTTACAATGTCAAAAAAAACCAATTTTAAAATTGAAAAATAATGAATACTCACAAATGAACGCTCCGCCCTCTGATCAGCCCATTTCATTTCCCCATTCTCATGTTTATAAGAGTAAAGATGTAGGAATGACTGATGCACGGTAGGACTATACCCCAATTGAGCTTTCTGTGATAAGACATGTAATATTTTAATACTATATAACACAATAATCACCCGTAAATCATCATTTTGAAGTACTTATGAAATACACATACTAACCAGCTCGTCATTATAAGTTAGGTGAGATTTGGAATCACCTTTGTGGCCGGTCATTCCCCTTCCACAAGAATCGGATTACCGATTAGCTTTGTTCACTGCGCTCTTTTTAAGAAAACTGGGCAACCCCCATTTTGCTTGCAGCTCTTGCCAAGCGTCATCTCCGATCCACTCCGGCCTCTTATTATTACGACGAGCCTTGTTAAGCCTATTCTTCAGGAGCTCCGATCCCTTATGCTCAAAAGTTTTCCAAATAGCGTCATGTTGGTCAGGTCGCCAATAATATACCCTCTACACAATGAAAAAACATAGAACTTATAAAATTACGAATGAAAAAAACGTAAAAGAAAATTTGTATATGCATCAAGACTTACTTGGAATTCGCCGAACCACATGTGTCTAGTTTGTATAGGGATCTCCTTCCACCTCTCCCATGGCTCTGTATACCCGTTTGTGAAAATACGGGCGATCGTCCTCACGGTCTCCAAAGCAAGATTGAACCTAATAAATATAACTGTTATTTAAACAACAATAAAAAAGTGAATAATTATAACTTAAAGGCAATACAAAAGCAAACTTACTCATGTCCCCGTGGATAAATAACCATCTTTCCATCAATTCTGTTATTATCGGAAGTCTCCGTCGGCATATCATCAGTAATAGGCTCATCATCGCTAGGGATTGGTGTCTGATGATGAGAGTCATCATACGGCTCGTCTCGAATGTGAAGGCCCGTCGTAGGGGGCATGTGGAGGCCACGGCGGTTGGAACCTCCTCCACTACTAGTGACCTTGTCCTTTCCCTTTCTAGAACCTGTCATCTGCATTCATAATAAAAACATCAAACAGCACAAACCTGTTATATTTATATTAAAAAATTCATAGCAAAAACATCACTTAACATGAGTCTTTTCACATTACATTAAATATTTCAATCAGCCACTAAACAACAATCATAGCAATCACATATATATATATGTTTATAGCAAAGAAAAATCAAACCAAACAAAATATTCATTCATAGTAAATTTTACTCATCATCATCTTCGTCTTCTTCATCTTCATTTTCTTCACCTCCGTCTCCGTCTTCGTCTTCATCATCATCATCATACTGAGGCATATTTTCATCATCATACTCCTCATCTTCTTCAAACTCAGAGTTTAATTCTTCTGCCTCGACACTTTGACCCAATTCATCAACTAATATATGATCATTAGCCATGTGCGCAGTGTATAATTGATTGACCTCTTCAACAACACCCGTAGAATCAGCAAGATTACCCGTCGGTTCATTATCGATGACACCTTTCACGCAACCAGATGACTCTTGCAATGGGTCATCAGTATTATCTTGGCTCACAACTCGACTCCATGGTCTTGTTTTGATAACAAATCGCTACTGCGATTTATCTCTTCTAGTACCGGGGTGAGGGACGTAATACACTTGAGATGCATGTTGCGCAAGGATGAATGTAACGCCCTGGTACTTCCTAGTATTTTAAAATCAATTTTATATGATTTCATGTTTCATGTGATTATTATATTATGTGAAATCTTTCTTGTAATAAGCACCTTGTGATACATGCATATGTTTGAATACTTATAACAACTGAAATTATTTTCTTTCCTATTCATTTATTGATCATAAAATACAAAATTTTCAAAAATATATACATATATATATATATACAAATTTCAATATATATATATATATATAATAGGATTGGATATTTTTACATAAAAACCAAGTTATGAAAATGTCATCCTTATCCAAAATCTTATCCCTATCCAAAATGTCATCTTTATCCAAAATCTTATCCCTATCCAAAATATCATCTTTATGCAAATGTCATCTTTATCCAAAATCTTATCCTTATCCAAATGTCATCCTTATCCAAAATGTTATCTCTATCCAAAATGTTATCCTTATCGAAAATGTCATTTTCATCATTAATAATTAAATAATGCTATATCTTGCCCTAAATTCTATATAAAGGGTTCAATGTCTTCATTTTCCACACACTCAACATAAAATCCCGCCTATAAGACCCACACCCACAAAATCTTGCACTTTCAATATATATATCACACAATATCATTAGTATACCTTCCTATATACATATATATATATAATTACCCTTCTTTTAAACCTATATATATACATATTAACCTTTCTATATATCCATATATACACTTCACACTTTATACTTATAAAGAAGAAGATACCCCTTTGAAAGGTAGGAGTATTGTTTAACTTCATGAGTAGAGTAGGAATTTAAGTATCTTGTAAGTTTTAGATATTTTATGCTTTCATTGTCATTATAGTATTATGTGAAATTATGTGTCTACGTGTACCTATTCAAACACACACGCACCTTATGGGGTTGAATGATATTTCTACTCAACCGTCGCGTTGACTCCTCTTTTCCAATATTTTTTTAGAAAGAAATGAGGTAGCGGATCAGAGTGGCGCAGCGGAAGCGTTTCGAAGCCATTTATGCAATAAAGTTACTTTTGTATTTCTTTTGAAAATTGTAACTTTTATATTTTGTACAAATTTAATGTGAAAATAATTATTTATACAACTATGAAATTTTACCGTTGCGCGTTTCAGTCCAACATATTTTAATAAAATAAAAGGGTATTTTTCCGGGTTGTGACAATGAAGGGGTCATCTTTCAGGTATCTCTCATTTATTTTTATTTCAACAATATCATACTGGGGGTGTACCTTTATACCCCTATTCGATATCGAATCAAACCAAATACATTTGAACATCACAACCTCTTTTTGAGGCTCACCAGGATACTCTAATTTGATAACTTCCTTGAGCATACCATAAAAGTTTGTACCTCCATCACTTATTACACAAACGCCAGAATTTGAGGTCTTTGTAAGTGGGGTCATATCTTCTGTATGAAACATATATCCATTATAGTAGAACCTATTGAAGGTCTTGACCTTCTTCATTGGACACCAAGCCAAATCAAGCAAATACTGATTTTCAACATTATTTTTTGGATTATGCGCCTACATATACGAATATTTTCAATCAATATATTATATGAAAGATGTTTTTTTTTAAATCACACAGTGTGTGAGACGCAAATATGGCTAAGTATTTATTATGTATAATAAATTACTCACATAGAGTTTAAACTATTCAACAAAATTATTCTCAACGGATTCCTCAATCTCTTGCTCAGTTAGGTGTGGCCAATTGTATCGAACGGCTGATCTATACATCCTACAAAGTGTTGGAAATTTGTCAGAGTCATCTTAACAAATTATATATAAATTGTTAAAGATAACACTTACTCAAGTATGGGGACAACTTCTTCACAATTGATGAGTACATGTAATGCAGCTTTGCTCCACTCATCATCAGTCAAATAACGTTCCTTGCATTTTCTTCCTGACTTACCAGCTCGTTTGAATACAGATAAAGTATAATGTCGCTCATCATCAAAACAGACGTCGTCCTCATTACGACGAGGTCTTGTACTTTTGGTGTGGATGTGACTTTCAAAATAATAAGATGAAAAATACGACAACTCTTGGTTTAAGTATGCCTCACATATTGATCCTTCAACTTTTGCTCTGTTCTTCACCATTCCTTTTAAGTTATGTAAGTACCTACAAACGTAAGTTGTTTTAAGTTTTTATAATTGATAGTTTCCATTATTTATTTTAATACATGAAATTTAATATTCATAATTATTTAAACTACCTCTCGAAAGGATACATCCACCGGTATTGCACTGGACCACACATCGCAGCTTCAAACGGCAAATGTATAGTCAAGTGCTCCATTGAGTCAAAAAATCCAGGCGGAAAAATGCGTTCCAATTTGCATAAAGTAATAGGAATGTTACTATCCAATTGTAATAGATTTGCCGCACTTAACTCTGTTGAGCACATTTCTTTAAAAAATTGACTTATTTCCATTAAAGGCTTCCAAGCATTAGGTGTGAGTGCATTTAGCGCCATTGGGAGCAAACGTTGCATAAAGACGTGACAGTCATGGCTCTTCATACCAAGCAGGTTTGGTCCAGATTGATCAACACAGTTTCCCAAGTTCGATGCATAACCATCAGGCATCTTCAGACATTTAATCCAATCACATAATTCGCGGCGTTGTTCAATGGTTAAAGTGAAAGTGGCCTGTGGCTTCAACACTTTACCGTTTGGAAGATATTGTAGATGTAATTCCAGACCCTTGCAATACTCCAACAAGTCAAGTCTAGCCTTCTCGTTATCTTTTGTTTTGTTTTTTACATCCATGACAGTATTTATTATGTTGTCAAAATTTTTTTTCTCAATGTGCATTACATCCAAATTGTGGCGGACAATATTATCCTTCCAATAGGGCAACTCCCAAAATATGCATTGTTTGGTCCAATTGTGGTCCACACCGTAACCTGAAATTTTAGAGTGCTTGACGGGCAAATCGGTTACTTTGGGCAAGTGCTGCACGACATCCCAAGTTTTATCACCCGTCATTCGAGAGGGAGCCGCAGATCGCTCTCGTCTTCCTTTCAAAAAGGCATCTTTATTATGCCTAAAAGAATGAGTCTCTGGCAAAAGTCTTCTGTGGCAATCAAACCACATTATTTTTCCACCATGCTTCAATCTAAAAGATTTTGTATGGTGTATACATATTGGACATGCCAGTCTCCCGCACGTCATCCACCCCGACAACATTCCATATGCAGGAAAGTCATTAATTGTCCACATAAGGGCAGCTCTGAAACGAAAAGTTTGTCTACTCGACACATCGAACGTTTCAACCCCGTCTGACCACAACTCTTTCAACTCGTCAATTAAAGGTTGCAAATACACATCAATTCTGTCATTTGGATTGCGCGGCCCAGGAATCAAACATGTCAAAAACATATATGGGGCAGTCATGCACATTTCGGGAGGTAAATTATAGGGGGTAATAATAACCGTCCAACAAGAATATGATTTCGAAGTTTGGTTGAAAGGATTAAATCCATCAGCACACAGTCCAAGTCTAATGTTTCGCGGTTCAGCGGCAAAGTTTGGGTGTTTCTCATTGAAATGCTTCCACGCTATGCCATCCGAAGGATGGCATAACGTACCAAACTTTGCTACATGCTCATGGTGCCACCTCATTTGGTCGGCTGATTTTTCAGAGGCATACAACTTTTTCAAACGTGGGATTAGTGGCATGTAGTGCATTCTTTTGTAAGGAACACGTCTATTGCTCCCCGTACGAGATGGTTTAAACCTAGGATGCTGACATAATGCACATTCATCCAAGTGAGCATGTTCTTTATAAAACAGCACACACCCTTGCACGCAGTAATCAATTTTCAGAGATATCAGTCCCAATTTTCTCGTTAATTTTTTGGCTTCATAATAATTGTTGGGAACATGATTGTCTATCGGATTTGATGTTTTTATAAGATCAGCCATTCTATCGAAGCATCCATGTGGCATATTATAATCTGATTTCAATGTCATCATTTGAAGAGTCAGTGATAATTCTGTGTGTGACTCACATCCTGACCATAACGGACGGTTTGCTGCCTCCAACAAATCATAAAATTGTTGAGCTTCGTTATTATGAGGTTGTTCAATAATATGACTCATTCTAGCAGCATTTCATTCAGAATTTTGCCACGTCCTATTTTCATGACCACAAGTCTGTCCCATAGCATCATAGACCATATTTTCGTAATTTCTTAACCCTTCTGTGATATTGACATGATTGTAAGAACTTGGACTGACACCATCAACATTCCAGTTTTCTAGAGCAATCTTCCCATGTGCAGTCCAATACCAATAATTTGGTTGAAATCCATACTTTAAAAGATCATATTTTACATTGTTAGCACTCTTGTATTTTCCATTTTCACATATAAAACACAGACACCTAATACAATCGTTGTCAAGTTTGTATTGTGGTTGTGATGTTGCAAATTCAATAAACTGACCCAAACCCAATAAAAATTCATTCGTAAGATCTGTTCGATCGGGCAATAACCGATCGTACATCCAACTTCGACTCACACGTATATTATCCATTTTCTGTAACAAATATAATTATGTCATTTAGTCACTACTGAATTTCGTATTTAAACTTTGCCAACAAACATATATGTAAAGACAATATCAATAACACACCGTAAAAATACACATCTCATATTTCAAATCATATTTAACTAACAAAACAAACGTAATCATCAAAGCATAACCCAAAATATTCTTATCAAACCGTATTCATCAAAGCATATCTACAAACAACATAGAATCGTCACAACATATCTCATCAAATCATATTTATAAACTTACATATCTTATCAAAGCCTATCTCATCACAACATGCATCTCATCAAAACATATCTCTAAATGTATATACTACCGTACAAACATGCATTTCATATTCGTAATCAAATTTTACGAACAAAACAAACAAATATTACACTTCTCATTCACCAATACCAAATGTTTCCAAAATAAAATATATCTCAATTAATACATACACGCATATACATTTTCAAATACATATATATCTCAATTAATACATACACACATATACATTTTCCAATACATATATATCTCAAAATAAATTTTGGGTAACTTAAATCATACCTTCAATTTTGGAGCACCAAACTTGTGAATATTTAAAAACCTAACAATAATTACCAAAAAAATCAAAACAAACAAACAAATATTAGATTTAATTCAAATTAAAACACAAAAAAATACAAAAAAATAATAATGAAGGGGGGGCCGCGGGTATGGGGCTGGAAGGGGGGGGGGGCTCGGTTTGGGGCTGGCAGGGGGGGTTTGAAATGGAGGAGGGTTTGGGCTGGGGGTTGGGGGGACGGTTTGGGGCTGGTGGGTGGGGGGGAAAGGGGGAGGGTTTGGGGCTGCTGGGGGGGGGGGGGGCGGGGGCGCGCGGGTTGGGGGGATGGGGAGAGAGGTGGCCGGGGGAATGGGGGGGGGGGAGGGAGGTGCGGCGGTCGCCGGCGAGGAGGCGCCACCACGCCGAGGGTGGGGGTTGGGGGGATGGGGAAGGGGGGGAAAGGGGGGGGGGGGTTACCTTGTTAGGATGAAGAAGAGGGAAGGGAAAGAAAAAATGGCTAAGGGTTGTATATATATGTTGGATTTAGCCACGGATTAGCCACGGCTAAGCCGTGGCTAAATTGTGCTCGAATTCAAATTAGCCACGGGCTAGCCGTGGCTAATCCGTGGCTAAAGTCTAGCCACCGATCTATGTTAGCCACGGCTAGGCCACGGATTAGCCACGGCCCAGCAGTGGCTAACATGTATTTATATATTTTTTTTCGTGTTTTACATTGATATTTTTTTATCCGCGGTTGATACGTTTTTAATTTGCGTTATTCCTAACATTTCAAATTAATTACACTAACATAATATTATAATATAATTAGAGCCATCATTCGTAAATCGAAAAATTATATATTATATATATATTATATATATATATATGACAGAATAATCAACATAAACGATAACATATATCGATCGCATCCGTGCTTATAAATAATCTTCTATATATAATACTCTTCTATATGTAGTAATATTATTGATTGTAATTACGAAACTTAAATTCAAATTAATGTATATCTTCGTCGATCGATTGAAATGATAAGAGCACATATATATGTGTGTGTATATATAAACATTGTTTATAACACACTAATGAATATTAATCAATTATAGAATAATTTATTTATGAGATTTATTTAACTAATTGAAAGAAATACATTTCTCGTAGAAAAAAGATTTAAATCAAGCATTTTAAAATTGGAAAAAAGCGGGGGGGGGGGGGGGGTGGTTAGCCATGGTTCATCCGTGGCCAGGCCGTGGCTATTAGCCGTGGCTAACCATGTTGGCCACCATTTCTTTTTTTTTTTTTTTTTGGATTAAAAAATTACTCATGGCTAATGCATTTTGAATTTGCGTTTATCCACATATCAAATTAATTTGATTAACAACCAATTTTAATATAACTATATAATTGTCATGATCATTCGTAAATCGAAGTAATTAATATATGTATATATGGCCGAGGTTTCAATATTAAACAGTTATATAAAAATATATATCGATCGCATCCGTACTTACATATATGCTCTTCTGTATATAATATGCACCTATATGTACTAATATTATTGAGTGTAATTTATAAATATATTCGTCGATCATTCGAAATGATAGTTTCACATATCTATATGTGTACATATATATACATTGCTCATATATAACACAATAATGAATATTGTAAAAATAGATTTTATATATATATATATTTAGTTATGATATTTTATTTGAATAATAATCAAAATTGAAAGAAAACATTTATTGTAAAAATAGATTTAAATACAGATTATTAAAATTTAATAATATTTTTTTTTAAAAAAAAAGGCCGTTAGCCACGGCTCAACCGTGGCTAACGGCCTTGGCTAAAATATATAAATATTTTTTAATTTACATTGGAATTTACGATCAAAATATATAAATTTATATTTTACGTTTAAAATATATAAATATATAAAATATATGAATATTTTTAAATAATTCTATATAAATATAAATATATATAAATGTATATATATTGATCGACGCATCCGTGGCTATAGTCTACATATATATATAGTTACGTATATATAGTTTTACACATATAGATATATCTACACATATATATATATAGTTACGTATATATAGTTTTACACATATAGATATATATACATATATATATAGTTACGTACGTATATATACATATAAGAACAATTAATTAATTACGTATTAATTTATTTGTAATTTTTTTTTACAGTTATAATAGGAAATGGAACGGACGCATTTATCGTTACAAAATGATTTAAATCGAGCACTTCGAAACTGAATAAGTACAAAAGAAAAAAAATATAAATAAACAAACCGTAGCCATTTAGCTTAGCCACGGCTTAGCCGTGGCTAATGGACACGGACAGGCCACGGATTACCCGTGGCTCATTTAGCCACGGCTTGGCCGTGGCTAGGCCGTAGTTATCTATTGGCGGCAAAAACCGCGCCAAAATTAGCCACTGAAATTTTTTTTTTCCCAAAAACTGTTGCTAATCCGTGGCTATTTGCTCTTTTTCTAGTAGTGATCTCTGAGATAAATTAGAATCTCTCTACCTGAAGAAGACTCTTATGAATAAGTTGTATAAGAAACAATGCCTATAATCACTACGAATGAGTGAAGGTACATCTTTGAGTTCTTATGAGTTTGAATCTATTGTTATGGATTTACAAAATCTAGATGTTATTATTAATGACAAAGATAAAGCTTCCCCCTTCATATAGACATTTTAGAGAAACTATAGTATATGGAAAAAAAAATACTATTTCTCAATCTGCTTTTGGAAACAAAAGAAAAAATTGATCAAAATATCACTGGTCAAACAAGTGACAGTCAGACATAGGGTCTATATACAAGAGGGAGATTAAAATAAAGAAGAGTCAAAAAAAGTAGGCCAAAATCTAGATCAAAATTCAAGAGTAAAGGTGTTGTGTGTTGGCACTGTAAAGAACAAGGGCACGTTTGCAGAAATTGCGATAAGTTGCAGAAGAAAAGAAATGCTCTACAAGACAAGAATGAAGAATCTAGAGAGGCTAGAATTGCTAAAAACGGAGGTGGTGTTGATGTATTGCTTGTAACAGAGAAGCATGCCAAATACAACAATGAATGGATCGTGGACACAGGTTGCTATTATCATATGTGTCCCAATCATGATTGGTTCGCAATATATGAATCTATTGACGGAGGAGTTGTTTCGATAGGGAATAACGCTCCATGCAAAAATATTGGTATTGGAACAATCCAGATTCGGATGCACAACTAGATTGTTAGAGCATTGACTGATGTGAGACATGTTCTAGATCTCAAGAAAGATCTCATCTTATTAGGCATGATCGATGCTAATGGATGCAAGTTTTCAGCTAAAGGTGGAGTATTGAAAGTGAGTAAATGTGCATTGATTGTCATGATAGCCAGAAAAATAGGTAGCCTGTACGTGTTAGAAGGCTCTGTAGCAGTTTCATCATTGTCTATGTCAGATGTTGATATTACAAAATTATGGCATATGAGGCTTGGGCATATGAGTGAAAATGGTTTGATCTTATTGAGTAAAAGAGGTCTTCTTTGTGGCTAAAGCACATGAAAAATAGATTTATGTGAACATTGTGTGTTCGGAAAGCATAAGTGGCTCAGCTTTGGCATTGGAATCCATAGAACTAAAGGTACTTTGGATTATATTCACTCTGATCTTTGGAGACCGTACAAGTTCCATCAAAAGGAGAAGCTCGATAACTATTAACCTTTATTGATGATTTTTCAAGAAAGGTTTGGGTCTATTTTTTTAAGCACGAAAATGGTGTGCTTGATACTTTCAAGAAGTGGAAGGCTTTGATCGAGAAGCAAACTAGAAGGCAAATCAAAAGACTCCAAACAGACAATAGTTTGGAGTTTTATAGTGGATATGTTAATAGGTTTTCTGAAGTTGAAGGGATTGCTAGGCATCGCACTATAGTTAACACTCCACAACCAAATGGTATAGCAGAGCACATTAATAGAACTCTTTTGGAAAGAGCTCGTGTATGGTTTCCAATGCTTGCTTGTCAAAAGTGTTTTGGGCTGAAGCAGTTTCCATGGCTTGTTTTTTGGTGAACCGCTCACTGTCTACATCAATCGAGTTTAAAACTCCTAAAGAGGTATGGTCTGGTAAATCTATAGACTATTCAAATTTGAGAATATTTGGATGTCATACTTATATGCATGTTAATGAAGGAAAATTAGAGCCTAGAGCTAAAAAGTTTGTTTTCCCTGGCTATGCTCTGGGGTGAAAGAATATCGATTGTTGTATCTTGATCCTAAGTCATCTAAATTTGTTTTTAGTAGAGATGTTACTTTTGATGAGTCTGCTCTACTATCCCCCAGAAAGAAGTCCACAGTGTCTTCTAACACAGATAAATCTGAGAGTACATCGGAGCAGGTGGAGCTTGAAATTCCTAGCCCAATAGTGATGTCTGAAAATCTTGCTGATTCTGAACTTTCGATAGAAGATGAGCCTAATGCTATTAAAGAAACATTTTTTCAGAAGGAAAGATGTATTGATAGAGACAGACCAAAAAGAGAAATACGACTACAACAACGATATACTGATTATGTCGTATATGTCTTATCAGTTGGGGAAGAAACGGATTCTATCCACGAGCCATCTACTTATACTAAAGCAATTTAATCAAAAGATTCTTCAAAATGGTTGCTTTCTATACAAGAAGAAATTGAGTCTCTTCACAAGAACGGTGCTTGGGTACTTGTAAAGCTGCCAGCCAAGCAAAGGATTGTAGGGTGTAGATGAATCTTTAAAAGAAATGAAGGAATTCCTGGACTAGAAAAGGCAAGGTACAAGGCACGGTTAGTAGCCAAAGGTTACAGTCAGGTACTAGGTGTTGATTTTAATGATATTTTCTCACCTGTTGTGAAACACAGTTCTATTCGCGTCTTACTTGCTCTAGTTACCATGCATGATTTGGAGTTAGAACAACTTGATGTTAAAACTGCATTTTTGCATAGTGAACTAAAAGAAGAAATTCATATGCAACAACGAGAGGGTATTGTTCTGAAATAAAAGAAGATCACGTTTGCCTATTGAAGAAATCTTTGTGCGATCTGAAACAGTCTCCAAGATAGTGGTACAAAAGATTCGATTCTTTTATTGTTTACCTCTTTGGTACTACTAAAGTTTGTTTCCATACTTCCAAGATATTTGATGTATCCTTGATTTTCGAATTCAAATGATTACATAAAAAGTATTCTTTTCTTCTTTTATATTATCACATGTTTTTATTTGTTTGGAAAGAAGAAGATTGGATTGATTAATATCTTTCCTTAATGCAAATCATCATGTGTTCTAATTCTTGATGGGAAATATAGATATAAATTGATTGATTGCTTTCCATATTATTATTAAACACATTCTTCATATATTTATTATTGATGTAGATTTGACTTGGAATTATTTGAATGCACTAATCACGTATGGAACTTGCCTTAGTTCCAATCATGTCTCTACCTGGAACTTTATTTATTCTGCTGGAATTAAGATCATAATGGCACCTTCCATTTTTATCATCAATATAATCAATAAAATTGATTGTTCTGGTTGGAATTAAGGTCACAATGGATCTTTTCTTTTTTCTCATCAAAATAGCCATTGGAATAGTAAAAAATAGCCATTGGAATTATGACTATTTAAGGGAGAGTTCTCATCTCTTTGAAATGTGGTTGTATTAGAGTTTTATAGTTGAAACGAGAGTATTGAGTTCAATATCACGATTCTTACCATCATATAATTCTTATTTGCTTGTGTTTTCTTCTCTCGAGGGACTTTCGAGGTCAATAGTGAGATTCCAAGCACAAGAATTTCTTGAGAGTGAGTTGAGTTGTGAAGTGTTGCTGGGTCGTGGAGTTGTTGTTGCATTGGAAGTTCCATCTAAGTGTTTAGTGGATGTTTAAGCATGCCACACTGAGGTCTTGGCAAAGTGTTTAACTGTGAACTAACTGCCAGAACCAACCACACTATCTCGCTTCAAGGGCTAGCTAAATAGTTTATTATTTCTCTCTTTATCGAGAGTTAACTCTCGATTAATATTTACCTTTAACACTGGAACCTATATTATAATTGTACTAATACCGTTTGTTGTTAACCGGTTATCCTAAGTGAAAACTTGGGAACTGGACGTAGCCTAATACAGTGAACTAGGATAAATCTCTGTCGCTTTATTGCTTTGGATATTTCATATCATTACTTGCTTTGACATTATCGCTGTTACTTTCAGGACCAATAACTTGCTTGCTCTAGTACTATCGTTGGTACTTCCAGACAATAACTATCTTTTAAGCAAAGCATTGATATTTAAAACCTTAAAGTTTCCGCTGCATGTTACAAAAATCTTAAAAATAGTTTTAAGACCTAATTCAACCCTCACTTCTTAGGCACATCCCATCTATCATTTATGATTGACAGTGGATATTAGGAGTAACTA
Source organism: Petrea volubilis (assembly GCA_026212405.1). Lineage (NCBI taxonomy): Eukaryota > Viridiplantae > Streptophyta > Magnoliopsida > Lamiales > Verbenaceae > Petrea > Petrea volubilis. The sequence goes on from CM047870.1 coordinate 21,153,708, forward strand.
TGATAGTTGTGTTTATTTTTGAAGAACTCATGATGGCTCATTTATCTATTTGCTTCTTTATATCGATGACATGTTGATTGCAACTAAAAATATATCTGATACTGAAATGTTAAAGAAGCAAATGACTAAAGTGTTTGAAATGGAGGATCTTGGTCCAGCAAAGAAGATCCTTGGCATGTAAATCGAAAGAGATAGACAAGGTGGGAAGCTATATTTAACTCAAAAGAGTTATATTGAAAATTTTTGGAGAGATTCGGTATAAAAAATGCTAAACCAGTGTCTACTCCATTGGCTACACATTTTAGATTGTCTGTTGCTTTATCAACAAAGTCTGATGATGAAAAGAGGTACATGACCCGAGTTCCTTACTCCAGTGCAGTTGGTAGCATTATGTATGCTATGGTCTCTATGTGCCGAGATATTTCACATGTTGTTAGTGTGGTCAGTAGATATATGTCTTGTCCGAGCAAAACACATTGGGATGTAGTGAAATGGATTTTGAAATATTTGCAGGACTTCAAAAGCTTGTCTAGAGTTTGGATGGAGTAATAGTTATTTGGTTGATTATGTTGACTCTGATCATGCTACTGATCTATATAAAAGAAGATCATTGACAGGATATGAATTCACTCTTTAAGAAAGTG